>MEJB01000023.1:3337668-3351642 GCA_001752375.1 Rhazya stricta
ATAAATAACTAGGCCCACGAGTCGAGCTTTTAACTAACGATAATTCTTATTCAACACGGACAATATTTTCGCACTTACTAAACGTACGATTTAAAAAATATTGACCACATATAAAATGTCCAACCCTAGTTGGCACAATTTCACGAGATTAAATAAATATTCATAAAAGTAAAATCCGGGATGTTACAGTTAATAAAGACTTTGCCTTGCTTGGGTGTTCGGCATCCGGACGCCCTCATGATAGTTGAGACAGACCTTGGCTATGAAGGCATCCTTAAACAGAGATTACCAGATTCTCCTATTGAACAATTAGTAAAATACCATTCAGGTATTTGGATTTTATCTCAGAAAAATTACTCTACTATTAAAAAGGAAATTTTATCTATTATTTTATGTATTACTAAATTTCAAGATGATTTAATCAACAAACCATTTTTACTAAGAATTGATTGCAAATCAGCCAAAGATGTTTTAGAAAACAATGTTAAAAATTTAGTCTCTAAATAAATCTTTGCAAGATGGCAAGCAGTTCTCTCTGCTTTTGACTTGACTATAGAATATATCAAGGGATAAGATAATTCTCCATCTGATTAGCTAACACGTGAGTTTTTACAGGAAAGACATGAGTCGTAGTCCTAGATTGCAACCCAGAGCACCCATACAATAGAATAGGTTCTTAGCCTTAACAAATACTCCTCTATCTCCTATACAGACAAGGTTTGTGAATAGAACCATAAATCTTTTTGAACAGACAACTCCTCCTTCCAATTTTAGAGAAGTTTTACATTCTAGATTAGCCGAATTTCCTTCCTTACCCTCATCTTCTACACCCTCAATAAACAGTCAGATCAAACCAGGAGAATGGTTTGAAAAAGCTCCTACATAGATCATCACTTTAGAAGAAGATCATGAAGAACTGAATTTTAAAGAAATTGTTTCTAAGTATTTATACACAGATTTTAATTATATTTCTACCAATCCATTGAAGACAAAAGAGTGGTATGAAACCATTCTTATTTTTACTAAATCTATTGAAACCCAGAATGCTATGCAACCAGACAAAGAAAAGCCTGATCGTGAACGGTTAGCTTATTCGAAATGCAACATATTACAGATCTTTTCTCCTAAAACATGGAAAACTTCATCCTTAATTACTCCTATAGCCTTTTCTTCTTCTTTGAACATGAAACCCTCAGCTTTTACCTATTTTGATTATATTCATGCTTGGGAAAATTTTCTTTTTATTAGACTTTATACCCATTTATGGTTTATACAGATCAAAACAGATTTACCTAACCCTATTCCAAGATGGTTCGATAGTTGGTAGGAAAAGTATGGAATTACTTCTAATAGTCTTTCTCCAGAAATTCTGAACAGATATGAATCCTTTATGAAAATGCCTTCAAAGTTTACATCTTTAATAGAAAAAGCAAATGACATTTTTCTTTATGACAAAATTTCCATGGATACTTGTATGGCAATTCGGTAAATCAATAGATTGTTATGGACAGACTTGTTTAGCCAGAACAGTTCGCATCAAATGGTGGATTCAGTTCGATGAAGCCAAAAGAAATGAACAGAAGACTTCTGCAAAAGCTTCAACTTCATCACAGAACAGCAAAGAAGAAAGAAGAAAAGAATTAGATGAAATAAAAAAGAACTTAGAGCAAATGTACAAAGATTTGATCAAAGATGACAAGGAAGATACACTAGACAATTTTGCTACAAATGAATATGATCCATTCAGAGGACCAAATGCATAGACACCCCACATTATTTCTGATAAGAGAGAGACGGTGAAGAGACTACTCAATTGACAGAATATGTGAAGAGATTCGTTTCTGATAAGAGAAAGACAATGAAGAGACTACTCAACTGACATAAATAACATTTATACTAGGATAACAATATCCTATATTATTTATGCAATCTTCATCTGTTTCACTATCAGAAGATGTAACCCCCCAGATTAGGAACTGTCCTAAGCTGAGAATATTACATCACTCTACTCGTAAATAATCAACTATCCCTTTAAAAACTCAACAATACCCAAAAGAGTCAAAAATGTGTTTTAACAAATCCTCACTATCCCAACATTTATTCAAAACAAAAATCGCAGAAGAATTTAAACCATTCAAAAGAATAAAATTATCTTATTACATAAAATAAGTTTGAAACGTGTTCCGGATACCAAAGCTTGCCCACAAGCGACCTCCTCGCCCCATCTGGTTACACATCATCTGAAAAGAAAAATAAAAGAAAGGAATGAGCTAAAAAGCTTAGTAAGTAAACCTTATGCACGAATGCATAAACATGTCCTACATGTCATGAAGTTATAAAATTTTGCCTTTTTAAATGAAAACTTTCTAAAACATTCCCTTTTAAAAATTCCTTTAATAAACCTTTCCTTCTAAATTTACTTACAGTAAAACATTCCATTTCCTTTCATCGGTGAGCTTACTAGAGTGTAACGCCTAGCCACTAAGCTCTATAGTGGACCATCTTATTTGGAACCCGATTCCATTCCTATCGGTAGAACCGCAAAGCAGTTAACATTAAAAAAAAATAGCTTTCCTTTCATCTTTTCACCTCTAAGAGGTGAACATTACATTCTTCCCTATCCTCCAAGAGGGTAGGGTCGGGTGCGCTGGTCCCCCACGCCCCATTTCCTACTCACATCTTTCGTGGCTAGGTTTATCCTCCTTTTCGAAACTTTAGCATTTTCAAAAATTTAACATTTTCCTTTAAAATTCTATTTCCTAAACCATTCACCTTCTAAGTGTGTGAATGACTCATGCCAAATGTGATGCAGAATTCTAACTACATRCTCATGACGTGAAATGCATACAACCGTATATAGCATATCATTCGACAAATAGTGATAAATATGAAACATGATAACATATCATTTGACATAAAAGTAACACAGGATATGAACACATGTAACATTCCACACAATTTACACACATCAACATATAATTTTATATACAATATATTAGAGCAACTACAAGAGTTCAATTACATTCATTCATGACGTTCATGAGATGTGAGGATTACTTATTCGGAGTCTTTTACGTTAATGAGTTCCTACAAAAAATTATTATCCTAAACCTTCTTTTCCAGACACATAATTTGAAGAAATAAGAGAACAATTTAATTATAATCCAGATACTTTATATGATTGGAATCTAGATGGATTAACAAAATTCCAAATATATAATTTATTAAATGAAATGGATATAGCAATCTCAGCTTATAAATCTATAGGAAAATCTGGTAATGAAGCAGCAGAAATGATTATATCAGGATTTACAGGAATGTTAAAAGGATGGTGGGATAACATGTTAACTGAAAATGATAGAATAAATATTAGAAGAGCAACTAAACAGGTGCTAACTAATGTACAAGAATCTACCTCTCAACCCGGAGAGATAGTTACTTCATGTACTAATATACCAACTGTTACTAATACATTAATATTTGCTATTTGTAAACATTTTTTAGGAAATCCAGAAAAGTTTCAACAGAGAAGTTATGAAATATTAATAAATTTAAGATGTCCTAGATTACATGACTTTAGATGGTATAAAGATATGTTTTTAAATAAATTAATGATTAGACATGACGCTATTTCAATATTCTGGAAAGAAAGATTTATAGCAGGATTACCTAAATTATTTGCAGAAAAGGTTAGAACAAAAATTAGAAAAGCTAATAATGGAGATATAACTTATCAAACTTTAACGATGGTGATATAATTGATTATATAAATACTACAGGATTAGGATTATGCAATGATCTGAAATTAGCTAATAGAATACAACATGAGAATAGTTTATTACATAAACAATTTGGAGGTTTTTGTGAACAGTTTGTCATTACTATAGAAAAAATTAGTGCTTCATCTAATAGAATTAAGAAAACAATTAAAAAGAAATCAAAAATAGATAAAGAATATAAAAGATCTAAATATCTACCGTATAGAAAAACATTTTCTAAGCCAAAAAGTAGTTTAACTAAAAAGAGTTCATCAAAATATTCTAAACTAAGTAATTCAGGATCAATGTCTAATATTAAATGTTATAAATGTGGAAAACCTGGACATACATCTAAGAATTGTAAATTAAGCATCCAGACTACCGATATTGTTATTCCCAGATTACACGTATGMTTTTCGGGAATTCCCAACATAGGAGTTTAGCAGCTAATGGTTTCAAGGGATAGATCCCATGGCGCAGTTTATGGTAAGTGAAATTATTTAAAGTTCATTGAATTATTGGCAAATTCATTTAACATATACTTTTTTATTGGGCCATATTTGCAAAATTCGGGTATTACTTGTATTCAAGAGCTCGTAGACTCTAGGATTCCATACGTTGATCCGCATTTGAGAGCAATATTCTATTCCATCTGTGAGATATGTGGAGATTGATTCAGGGGCCAATGATGGGGGGGATGTCGTCCGAGTAAGCATGACGGACCTTCTAATACAATGCTTTAGCTTACTATTATTCAGCCACATGAGGATGACCAGACTGGGGGACCCAGCAGTTGACTTGGGTTTCAAATGAATAATGACCAAACATGGGACCACCATGCAGATTATCACTTCCAGGGTGTAGTTTTTGAGGATAGATTGTTGTTTGATCTAGGCATCCTTGCTAAGCTGCATCAAGCTGGTGACGACATACTTGACTTGCTGCCAAAAGGTAAAAGTAGAATACTAGGGAATGGGAGGATTACTCCAACCTTTTCCTATACCAGAATGGAATTGGGAATGTGTGACCATGGACTTCATGATGGGTTTACCTAAAACTCGAGGACATAAGAACATTGTTTGGGTAGTAGTAGATCGCTTGACTAAATCGGCCTATTTCATAATAATTAATAAAAAATACTCTTTGGAGAAGTCAGATGAGTTGTATSTGCAAGAAATTGTAAGGCTTCATGGCATACTTTTCAACATTGTTTCAGACCGAGACCCAAGATTCACTTCATGATTTTGGTCGAAGTTCCAAAAGAGGTAACGGGTACTACGTTAAGCTTTAGAACGGCTACACATTCCCAAACAGACGGTTAGTCAGTGAAGACCATATACATCCTAGCAGACATGCTGTGAGCATGCGTCATTTGGGTACAAATAGGCAGATAATTTAGTACTTGTAAAATTCACCTAAAATAACAGCTACCAATCGTCGATCGGGATGGCACTATACAAAATACTCTAAGGAAGGAAATGCCGATCACCGATTGCCTGGGAAGAAACAGGAGAAAGGAGAATCTAGATAGATAACTAGTTACCGGATATGGAAGAGACATCTCAAAAGGAGAAAATAATCTAAAACCAGTTACTAGCTGCCTAAAGTCGGCAGAAACGTTATGCCGATAATCGACAAGATTTGGAATTTGAGGTGGATGATAAAGTCTTCCTAAAATTGAGGCCCTACCAAGGAATATTCAAGCACTCGAGGTGTGGTGAGCTGAGTCCAAGGACCATTTGAGATTCTGGAGAGGATCGAAGCAGTTGCACATAGAATTGTATTGCCATTGAGTTAGTTGGGATTCACGATGTATTTCACATACGGCAACTTAAGAAATACAACCTATCACCGGATTACATGATAGATGGGGCGAAAATCAATTACATTGTATCATCGTCTATATCATGATGTTCTATTATTTCTAAAAGYTGTTTCTTTACAGTTTCATCTAATTCTAAATTATTAATTTTATCTTTCAAAGTGCAATTTTTTGATGTATGTCCAATTTTTCCACATTTATAACATTTAATGTTACTCATCGATCCAGTTTTTTCAGATTTAGAAAATTTAGAAGATTTCTTAGTTAGACTACTCTTTGGTTTAGAATAAGTCTTTTTAGATAAACTATATTTAGGCTTTTTATGTAAATAATGCAGCAGAAAAGGAAAGAGGTGCTCCTAGACTGGTAATAAATTATAAGCCTTTAAATAGAGCTTTACAATGGATTAGGTATCCAATACCTAATAAAAGAGATTTATTAAAAAGAACTTTTGGTGCAAATTTATATTCTAAGTTTGATTTAAAATCTGGATTTTGGCAAATTCAGATTGCTGAAGAAGATAGATATAAAACTGCATTTACTGTGCCATTTGGACATTATGAATGGAATGTTATGCCTTTTGGACTGAAAAATGCTCCCTCTGAATTTCAGAATATGATGAATGAAATATTCAATGATTATACTGAATTTTGTATTGTTTATATTGATGATGTGCTGATATTTTCTAAATCAATAGAACAACATTTTAAACATCTGCATACTTTTTATAAAATAATTAAGAGAAATGGTTTAGTCTTATCTGCTACTAAAATGAAATTATTCCAGACTACTTGTAGATTTTTAGGAGATGAACTGAGTCAAGGTACTTATAAACCCATATGTAGAGCAATAGAATTTGGAGATAAATTTCTTGATGAAATTAAAGATAAACAGCAGTTACAAAGATTTTTAGGATGTTTGAATTATGTATCTGATTTTATAAAAAATTTAAGAATTATAGTCGAACCTTTATATGGAAGACTCAGAAAGAATGCTACTCCTTGGATTGAAGAACACACAAACATAGTTAAAAGGATTAAACAGATAATTAAGTCACTGCCTTGTTTGGGAATCCCGCATCCGGACGCTCTTATGGTTGTTGAGACTGACGCCTCAGAGCTTGGCTATGCCGGTATCCTCAAACAGAGATTACCAGACTCTACAACAGAACAATTGGTAAGATTTTACTCAGGTATATGGATTTCTTCACAGAAGAATTATTCTACAATTAAGAAAGAGATTTTATCCATTGTTTTATGTATAACAAAATTTCAAGATGATTTGATTAACAAAAGATTTTTATTAAGGATTGATTGTAAAGCAGCTAAAGATGTTTTAGAAAAAGATGTTAAAAATCTTGTTTCTAAACAGATCTTTGCTAGATGGCAAGCGATTCTTTCTTCTTTTGATTTTGATATAGAATTTATTAAAGGATCTCATAATTCTTTACCTGATTATCTAACTAGAGAGTTTTTACARGATAAACATGAGCAACCCGAGACCTAGAGCCCGAGCCCCTGCTCCACCTCTTCAAAACAGATATTTGTCCTTAACAAACTCTCCTACACAGACTCCTTCACCTTCACAAACTAGACTTGTCAACAGAACTTTTTCCACTGAACAGACTCCCCCTACAACTTACAAAGAAGCTATTCACAGTCATTTAGCAGATTTTCCTATTTTACCCTCTTCATCTACTACAACAGCAGAATTAGTTAAACCTGGTGAATGGAAAGAAAAATATCCTGTACAGATAATAACCTTAGAAGAAAATCAGGAAGACTCAAGCTTTAAAGATATTTTACAGACATATTTTTATCCTGATTTTCACTATATTTCAACTAACCCTATTAAGACCAGAGATTGGTATGAAGCTGTTTTGCTACAGACAAAGTCAATTGAAGTTCAACATGCTATGCAGCCCGATAGAGACAAGCCTGGATGTGAAAGGCTGGCTTATTCAAAAGTTCATATAATTCAGATTTTATCAGCAAAAACTTGGAAGACTATTCAACTGACGACACCTATTGCTTTTCCAACAAATTTGAACATGAGACCGTCAACATTCACCTACTTTGATTATATTCAAGCTTGGACAAGATTTTTACTAGTGAGACCATATACTCATTCATGGTTCATTCAACTGAAAACAGAGTTACCAGATCCTATGCCTAGATGGTTTTCTGATTGGTGGAACAAATTTGGAATTGACCCTATGATCTACCCAAGGAGATCTACGACAGATATGCTTCTTTTATGATGATTCCATCCAGATTTAGTTCAACAATTGAGAAACAGATAACTTTCTTTTTTATGACAAAATTTCCATGGATACTAATGTGGCAATATGGAAAAGGAGCAAATAATTATGGTCAGATGGGACTAGTTAGAATTGTAAAAACCAAGTGGTGGACACAATTTGATGAACAAAAAAGGAATACTCAGAGTACAACAAAGTCTACATCAAGTCATCAAAGCCRTGAAGAGAAAAAGAAAGAGCTGGAAGAAATGAAAAAGAATCTCGAAAAAATGTATGTTGATTTGATTAAAAGTGAGGATGATTCACCGACAAATTCTGTAAAGAAACAGCTTTTAGAAATAATAGAACATCATGATACCGACGATGATATAATAAGTTTTGATGAATTAGAAGATGATGATCAGATTAATGAATTATTTTATAGTTCAACAGATAGTGAATCTAGTATAGATTGCATAAATAATATAGGAATTTGTTATCCTAGTATTAATGTTATATCTTCATCTGATAAGAAATTCTTTCTAGACTTAATTGATAAAATAGAAGGTAAAGATATTAAAGCAGAATATTTGTTAAAATTAAAAGACTTAATAATTACAAATGTACATAAACAAGAAATTAAACCATTTAGTTTTAATGAAGTTATTTCTAGATTTAAGACAGAATCCTAGGATCTATTTCTAAATAGATACTATTGTAGATAGCATAGAAGAATTCTACAATCAATGGCATTTTTAGAGAGAGAAATATCTTACRCAGAGAGATTGTTCAAAGGAAGGCTTTTTATACTCCTCTTCAATTTTTGATTTCTTTTTAATTTTTCTTCTAACTTTATTTGATGGAGCGCTAATTTTTTCAGTTGATATGGCAAATTGATCACAAAATCCTCCTAATTCTTTGGCTAATATTGTATTTTCTTGTTGTACCCTATTTGCTAATTTAATATCATTACAAAGGCTTAAACCAGTGTTGTTAATGTAATTAATTATATCTCCGTATGTTAAACTAGTATAAGGAATATCTCCATTATGAGCTTCTCTTATTTTAGTTCTAACCTTTTCAGCAAATAATTTTGGTAAACCTGCTATGAATCTTTCTTTCCAAAATACAGAACTAGCATCATGTCTAATCATTAATTTATTTAAAAACATGTCTTTGTACTATCTAAAATCATGCAGTCTAGGACATGTTAAATTAATTAATATTTCAGAACTTCTCTATTGAAACTTTTTTGGGTTTCCTAAAAAATGTTTACAAATAGCAAATATTAATGTATTTGTAGCATCTTCTATAGTAGTGTAGGTTGTTACTATTTGTCCAGGTTGTGAAGTGCTTTCATGTGCATTTGTTATAACTTGTTTAGTAGCTCTTCTAATACTTAATTTCTCATTTTCTGTTAACACATTTTCCCACCATCCTCTAAGTGATCCTGTAAATCCTGATATTATCATTTTAGCTGTTTTTACGTCTGATTTACCTGCTGACTTATAAGCAGATATAGCTATTCCCATTTCAGTTATTAAAGTGTATACTTGATGTTCAGCTAACCCATCTAAATTCCAATCATATAATGTATCTGGGTTATAGTGAAATTGTCCTCTTACTTCTTCAAATTGTACACCAGGAAAAGACGGTCTAGGATAATAATTTCTTGTTTTACTATAAGTTCTGCCCATTATATATTTTTTATTATTATTTGTTTTTAATTTATTTATACTTAACTCATTTTATTTCATCTTCAGATTGTTCTTCATTTTTAACTATTATATTATTAATATTTTTACCTTTATCTAGATTTAAAGATTCTAATTTTTTAGTTATTTCTTTCAATAAAGCATTTTCACTTTGCATCTTAAAATTCTACGTACTTTCTAATTTAAATAAAGGCTGTTCAGGGTTAATTTTCTGTGGTAACTTAGTTATCAAAGGGCTTTCTAATTTACTAACCTGTTCAGATAAACTATGCAATTTCTGATTTGTATAATTATTTTATTGATATATTTTATCTATATCTTTTAATACTGGTTGACTATCTTCTTTTCGATTTTTAGAGATTGTTTTAAAAGGACTGGCGACAATGGTATTCCCATCTATATTTAATTTAATCTCTTCTAAAGGTGGATCAGTTGAACTAATAACTWTTCCAGCGGTAGTATTCCAATTTTGTAGCATATTTACTTCATTATTATATTTGTTCCATTGTTCTTGGTTTTTTAAATATTTATCTAACCATGTAAAAAATTCTAAATGAATATGCAACCTGTTCATTTCATCATACCATTTTGTTCGAATATCCTCTCTCTCCCGGGGGGAAAAAGTGTTAAAAAACCAATCACGTTTTTCTGTTTTATCTTCAGCATAAAACCATTTTCTTAATAAATCTTTATTAATTTTCCAATTACTGTTGATAATCATATTTAATGAGGGAGGTAAGTCAGGTGCCATCTGACTTGCAGTTGGACTAAAGTCTGTTGAAGACTCTCGCATACTATGGGATCTGTATGAGTATATTGGTTGTGGTATATTTCTATCAAAGTCTACACTATGTAACTTAGTTTTATCTTCTCTTGCAGTTGATGTTTCGCCAACTTCAAATCTGTTAAAGAATCTTCTCTTGGTGAAATTCAATTCTACTGAACCATTATTATATTCAATAATATTGGATAGTCTTCCTGGTTCTATTTTATTTTCAGGTCTTTTACTTATATCTTGTRTCTGTTCTAAATTCCATTTAGAYTCATTCTGTAATAATTCATTCCAAGGTATTGTTCTAGGAATATATGTATTAGTATGTTCATTATTTGATTCAAATAATAAAGATTCTCCTATTTTAGATATAATCTTTGCTTTAGGGGCCATTGTATTCATCACTTTATAATATACTCTGTATACTAATCCTATAGACTTAGATTTATCTAAAGATAAATTCTTAGTCTGTATATTAACTGTTAGAGTTTTTAATATATTTTAATCCGATAAATTTACTGTAAAATTTGGATAACAATTACTATAAATTGGGCCATTAGCTATATTAGATTCTAATACAGCTAACAACGAATGTTCAAAATTCAAATGTCTAGCATCACGTAACATAATCACTATAGGCATATCTAATCCTAATCTAAACATAGGCTTCACAGCTATCTGTACAAGTCCTATGTGCAGAAATCTATATTTCTTTCTATGATGCAGAATACTTTGTTTATTTAATAAATATAAAGTTTCACATTCATTTTTAATTGAAAATGTATGTTCAGAWGTTTTAATAGCATAATCAGCAAACATATCAAAAGAACCTTTTTGATAAAATGTACTAACATTAATTCTAGGTATATTCCAATTATGCAAATCCTGTTCAATTTTAGCTATATTTAATTCTATAGTGTTAACTTCAATTAAATCCTCGATTCTATCAGATTCAGAAATCATTTCAGAATTATCTACTGATTTTCCTTCAAACAAATCTAAAGCTCTAGACAACATCTTAATCTGTAATAACTTACTGATAATCTAAGAGTTCGTCAGATGCCTTGCCGGGACCACGTCTTACTGCCGGGACCACCTTCTCTTGGCTGACCAACGGCCTCACTGCGCTGACCAACGGACGTTATCATCTTGCAGAAACTCCATCGACTCCAACAACTCATTACAGTTTAAAGTAGTGTTTAGAGATGAAGAAATGTTTTCAAAAAACCAATAAAATTTTCTGAAACTATTTTGAAATCTGTTTAGAAACTTGGCTCTGATACCATAAGGCAATGGAACCAGCTATCCCGAAAGCTTAAGCTGTCAGGATACGGCACTCCACCGCTTATAAGCCTCAGGATCCCCCAAGTCCCACCACGCTTTCGCGAGGCTGCCCTGGACCCAGTACGTTGGGATTACCTACTCCCCTCTTACTGCCGGGACCACCCTCACGTGGGGCTGACCAACGGTCTCACTGTGCTGACCAACGGTCTCACTAGAGTTTCGAACCAGTGCAATCCTGCCTTTGGCAGGATTCGAACTTGAGTTGGCTCTGATACCATAAGGCAATGGAACCAGCTATTCCAAAAGCTTAAGCTGTCAGGATACGGCACTCCACCGCTTATAAGCCTCAGGATCCCCCAAGTCCCATTAAGGCAATGGAACCAGCTATCCCAAAAGCTTAAGCTAATAGGATACGACACTCTATCGCTTATAAGCCTCAGGATCCTCCAAGTCCCACCACGCTTTCGCGAGGCTGCCCTGGACCCAGTACGTCGGGATTACCTACTCCCCTCTTACAGCCGGGACCACGTCTTACTGCCGGGACCACCCTCACGTGGGGCTGACCAACGGTCTCACTGCGTTGACCAACGATCTTACTGGAGTTTCGAACCAGTGCAATCCTGCCTTTGGCAGGATTCGAACCTGGGTTGGCTCTGATACCATTAAGGCAATGGAACYAGCTATCCCAAAAGCTTAAGCTGATAAGATACGGCACTCCACCGCTTATAAGCCTCAGGATCCCCCAAGTCCATTATGAGATCCTTTAATAAATTCTATATCAAAATCAAAAGAAGAAAGAATCGCTTGCCATCTAGCAAAGATCTGTTTAGAAACAAGATTTTTAACATCTTTTTCTAAAACATCTTTAGCTGCTTTACAATCAATCCTTAATAAAAATCTTTTGTTAATCAAATCATCTTGAAATTTTCTTATACATAAAACAATGGATAAAATCTCTTTCTTAATTGTAGAATAATTCTTCTGTGAAGAAATCCATATACCTGAGTAAAATCTTACCAATTGTTCTGTTATAGAGTCTGGTAATCTCTGTTTGAGGATACAGATTATATTTCAATTATTTCTGAAATAAATTATCAAAGATGGTATGTAACACCCCCAAATTAGGAACAGTCCTAAGCTGAGAATGCCACGTCATTTCCGTTCCAAAATAAACAACTATCTATTTCAAAAATAAACTTTAACAAACCCTCACCATCTTAACAATTATTCAAAATAGAAATACAGCGGAAGTCTTTCTAAACCATTCAAAATAAACGAAAATCACAAAAATTCTCTCTTTAATATATAAGTTCTGTATTCATGTCTTGAGCAAAGCATTATCTCTTGAATGTCATTCACAGTATATTAAGTATAGTAATATTTTTATTTACTTTAAACTTACAAAAATTTGACTACCTATACACAACACCACCTTAAAAAATTATACTATACAACCTTACTTTATGATAATAACAACCCCTTATATACTATATTATCACCTTTAAAAATTAAACTATCACACCTTTACCACTTTCTTTCAACTTTATACAAGCATAAATTTATCATGAGATACAATTTCTTACGACATAATCACTAAAGTCATAGTACATAAATAAATAACTGCAATAGTAATACATTCTATCATACGCTTTAAATTACAGTACTTTTCTTCTTACATTCATATCTTCTATAATTGTTAACAGAAACCGCTTAACGGCCATTGCGTAAATCCTTTCTACTTTTTCCAATTCTTTTATTTATAATTTTCCTTTCCGATTTCATAAACCTTTTACAATTTCCAAAATTCTTTTTCCTCACATATATCGTGTTTCCACACTCACCCTTACCCGCACCCCCTGCCCGCGTTGGCTGTATTTTTGATAAAAACTCCCATTCCTCTATTTACTTCTATTTTTCTTACTTTAATTATTGGCGAAACGCAATGATTGGCCAATCCTTACTTTAGCCATGTTTATTCTACCGGTGGCGTTATCGATACACCCGATCCGAAATGTGACTATCACTCGAGCCTTGCTTACTTTCCTTTACTTTCAAAATAACATTCACTTTAAAAAAACTTCTCTTAACAACATTACTCAAAACTTTTCCCTTGCAAAAGTTTTTTCAAAAGGTAACTTTTAGCTCCTTGAACTTTACAAGTATCATCTTGTACAAGTACGTTAAGTACGTAACTCCCAAATGAATTACTCGAAAAATCGAGTAAGACAAACGAATATAAGAACGTCTACTATAGATTGTTTTACCCTCGCCTCCTCCCAGCGAAACACCCGCTCTGAAAAACTATGGGCTCTTTTAACCAAAAAGTTTAAATAAATACTTTATTATACTTATGAAGACTTACAAAACATTTAATAACTTCAAAA
>MEJB01000023.1:3404194-3438946 GCA_001752375.1 Rhazya stricta
TGTTGAATCTCGGTGATCGTGACAAATTAGAAGAAAACAGAAGAGTTTTATAAAACAACACCATGATTAGGGAAGAAACTTTATGTTAAGACTAGTCGAGGTGATAGATTGTTTCGATATCATAAGATTTTATTTTAAGTAAAGCATAAAATTATATTTATACGGTGTATGGTTGGCAACTATTAAATGAAGTCTATAGTTTCTCTATTTTGAAGATTACTAAAAAGGAAGGAAAAGATAATGTCCAAGCAGGAGTTAAAGAAAAGACAAAAAGAAACAAAGTAGAAGAAAATTAAAACAACTTTAGTTAATTATAAGTTATACAAAATATTTTGAGAAGACAAAAGAAGGATTAAACAGTGCTAGTGGCTCTAAGTTGTTAGTTAATTATAAGTTATCTAATGCATTAGTATGTAATAAACAGATTTGTTTTAAAAATACGTTCATTCTAGTTAGAAATGTAACTCAGAGTATAATTTTAGGAACTCCTTTCCTTACACAGATTTATCCTTTTACAGTAGATCAAGAAGGTATTCATACTAGAGTTTTAAATGAAGATATTATTTTTAAATTTGTTACTGCACCTACGACTAAAGAGATTAATGATTTAAAAGACTCAACGATAAGTAAAAGAATAAATTTAATAACTAAATAGATAAATTATTTACAAGAAGAAATAAAGGTAGAAAAGATTAAGCAATTACTAGAAACAGATAAAGTTAAAAATCAGATAAAACAATCTGAAGAATTATTAATAAAAAAAGTTTGCTCAGATTTACCAAATGCCTTTTGGGAACGTAAAAAACATATAGTCTGTTTACCTTATGAAAAAGAATTTACAGATAAAGATATACCTACTAAAGCTAGATCTATTCAGATGAATGCAGAATTGTTAGAATATTGTAAAAAGGAAATACAAGCCTTATTAGATAAAAAATTAATTAGACCCTCTAAGTCACCTTGGAGTTGTGCTGCTTTCTATGTAAATAAAGCTGCAGAGAAAGAGCGTGGAGCTCCAAGATTAGTAATTACTTATAAACTTTTAAACAAAGCTTTACAATGGATTAGGTATCCTATACCTAATAAAAAAGATTTGCTAAAAAGAACATATAATGCAAATTTATATAGTAAATTTGATCTTAAATCTAGATTTTGGCAGATACAAATTGAAGAAAAAGATAGATATAAGATTACTTTTATAGTACCCTTTGGACATTACGAATGGAATGTAATGCCTTTTGGTTTAAAAAATGCTCCTTCAGAATTTCAAAATATGATGAATGAGATATTTACTCCTTATACTAATTTTTGTATTGTGTATATTGATGATGTACTTGTATTCTCTAAATCTATTGAACAACATTTCAAACATCTGCATATTTTCTTTAAAACTATTAAACGAAATGGTTTAGTATTATCTGCATCTAAGATGAAACAATTTCAGACTACTTGTAGATTTTTAGGACATGAACTGAGTCAAGGAACATATAAACCAATTTGTAGAACAATTAGTTTTGGTGATAAATTTCCTGATGAAATTAAAGAAAAACAACAATTACAAAGATTTTTAGGATGTTTAAATTATGTATCAGACTTCATTAAAGATTTAAGAATTATTGTTGAACCTTTATACAAAAGACTTAGAAAGAATGCCCCTCCATGGACCGATGAACATACAAAAGTAGTTAAAAAGGTTAAAGAATTAATAAAGACTCTGCCTAATCTCGGGATTCCGCACCCTGATGCTCTCATGGTGGTTGAAACGGATGCCTCGGATCTCGACTATGGCGGTATCCTCGAACAAAGATTACCAGATTCCGATACTGAACAGTTAGTAAGATATCATTCAGGTATTTGGATTTCTGCACAGAAAAAATATTCTACKATTAAAAAAGAAATGCTTTCTATAGTATTATGTATTACAAAATTTCAAGATGATTTAATTAATAAAGAATTTTTATTACGTATTGACTGTAAAGTTGCAAAAGATGTTTTAGAAAAAGATGTTAAAAATTTAGTTTCTAAACATATATTTGCTAGATGGCAAGCCATTTTATCTGCATTTGATTTTGATATAGAATATATTAAAGGAAAACATAACTCTTTACCAGATTATCTCACACGTGAATTTTTACAAGATAAGCATGAGTCGACTACCCAATCCTAGACAAAGAGCTCCGTCTCCTTCAACAGATAATAGATTTCAAATCCTTGGTACTATTACTCCAGCTAGTCAGACTAGATTTGTTAACAGATCCTCAGCTTTATTTGATCTTAATATCCCTTCACCATCTATTTTTAAAGAAGCCATCACATCAAAATTAGCTGATTTTCCTGCATTACCTCCTACTACTGCCACAAGAAAAATGAAAGTAGGCGATTGGTTTGAAAAGAGTCCTACACAGATTATTGCCATTGAAGAAGAGTTTGAAGAACTTAGTTTTAAAGACTTATTCTCGAAATACTTCTTAGCTGATTTTTATTATATCTCTAATAACCCTATGAATACTAATGTTTGGTATGAATCTATTCTCTTATACACAGATTCAGTCACTGTACAACATGCCATGCAACCTGATCGTGATAAACCTGGTTGTGACAGATTAGCTTACTCAAAAGTCCAGATTAAAAGAATTCTTTCACCAAAATACTCGAAAGCCTCTTCACTGACTACACCCATATCATTTCCCTCTCAGTTGAATATGAAACCTCCCACTTCGTTAAGGCAATGGAACCAGCTATCCCAAAAGCTTAAGCTATCAGGATACGGCACTCCACCACTTATAAGCCTCAGGATCCTCCAAGTCAACCCCACTTCCAAGTGGGTCCTCTCCTGGGTCCCACCCAACTTCCGCAACGCGCGTCCGCAGTTGGACTAGCTCCTCGCCTCACCTTTCGGTCTCTTGCCTACTCGGGTCCACAGCTGAGACAGCCGATTACACCTCCCCCTCCCTACTAGGCATCCCTGTGTTTTTTGGTTTTAACAGTCCGAGGAAACCAGGCGAAGGGGATTCGAACCTGGGTTGGCTCTGATACCATAAGGCAATGGAACCAGCTATTAATAATTCTTTATTTAATTACCAATTATCACTAATAATCATATTCAATGCAGGGGGTAAGTCAGGTGYCATCTGACTTGCAGTCGGACTAAAGTCTACTCCAGTATCTCTTAAATCTCTCATACTTTGAGATCGAAAAGAATATCTTGGTTGAGGAACTATTCTGTCAAAATCTACACTGTATAATTTTGTTTTATCTTCATCTATTAAAGGAGAAGATATTTCTTCTGAGAATCTGCTGTTAAACTTTCTTTTAGAAAAGTTTAAAGAAACAGATCCATCAACTATTAGATTCAAATAATAAAGATTCACCAATTCTAGAAACTATTTTAGCTTTAGGATCTAAAGTATTCATTACTTTGTAATAAACTCTATAAACTAATCCTATCGATTTAGATCTGTCAAGAGATAAATTTTTAGTTTGTATATTAATTGTCAATATTTTTAATATATTTTCATCTGTTAAATCTATAGTGAAATTCGGATAACAATTACTATAAACAGGGCCATTTGCTATATTAGATTCTAACACAGCAAGCAAAGAATGTTCAAATTTAGTATGTCTAGCATCACGTAAAATAATCAAAATAGGAATATCTAAAACAAGTCTAAACATTGGTTTAACAGCAATTTGTACTAATCCAATATGTAAAAATCTATATTTCTTACGATGATGCTCAATACTGTCTTTACTTAATAATTGTAAAGTTTCACAATTATTCTTTATAGTGAATGTATGTTCAGAAGTTTTAATTGCATAATCAGTAAAAATTTCAAAAGAACCTTTTTGATAAAAAGTAGAGATATATACTTTCAGTATATTCCAATTATGTAAATCTTGTTCAATTTTAGCTATATTTAGTTCAACAGTATTAACTTCAGTAGTATATTGTAAACCTGATGTAGATGCAATACTAGGTTCAGAATGTTCTACAGATTTTCCTTTAAAGAAATTTAACGCTTTAGACATCATTTTAACTATTCACTTACAGAATACTTAGAGGTCTAATGAAGCCTTGCCGGGAGCACCCACCGGGACCACCTCACTTGGGCTGACCATCGGATTTCCACGGRCTCGCCAACGGATGTTATCATAATTGGCAATTAAATAAAGAATTATTACGAAAATGGTTTTATGCTGACGATCAAACTGCTAAAAGAAATTGGTTTTTTAAATCTTTTTCCCCTCGGGAAAGAGAGGATATAAGAACCGCATGGTATAATGAAATGAACAAGTTGCATATTCATTTAGAATTTTTTAGTTGGCTAGACAGATATTTAAAAAACCGAGAACAATGGAAAAAATATAACGATGAAACTCCCAATGAAATAAATATGGTACAACATACTAATGAAGTTAATATGGTTAAAAATTGGCATACAATATCAGGACAAGTAGTTAGTTCTACTGATCCTCCATTAGCTGAAATAGCTTTAGCCATAGATGGAAATACAGTAATTGCAAGTCCTTTTAAGACTGTACCAAAGACTCGTAGAGAAGATTCTCCTCCAACTTTAAAAAGGATATAGATAATAAAATTTATCAAACAAAATAATTATAGCCGAAGTCAGCAAATTTATGCATAGTCTTTCAGAATAGGAAGTAAATTAGAAAGTTCTTCTGCTTTAAGTAAACCAACACAGAAAATTAACCCTGATCAGCCGTCCTTATTTAAGTTAGATAGGTTCTCAAAAATTTTACATTAAGTACTGATAGTCGATACAGATTTATTAAAAAACTATAATACTAAAAAAATAGAAAATTTAATTTAGATAAAGGAGAAATTAATATAAATATTTTTAAAAAAAATCATAGGATGATAGTCAAGTCAGAATCTGAGAAGAAAGAAAATAAATATATAAAAAATGAGATAAATGAACTTAGTATTAATAAATTAAAAGGTAGTAATAAAAAATATACAATGGGTAGAACATATTCAAAAACTAGAAATTATTATCCTAGACCTTCTTTTCCAGATACACAGTTGGAAGAAACTCGTGGACAATTTCATTATAATGCAGATAGATTATATGATTGGAATTTAGATGGATTAACAGAACATCAGTTTTATACTTTATTAAATGGAATGGGTATAGCCATAGCTACATATAAGTATATAGGAAGAAGTGATACAGAAGCTGCAGAGAGAACTCAMTAGGGATTGTTCAAAGGTTGGCAAGTTCTGCCATTCTCATTTCATTTCTAGAATTTATAGAATCGATTACAATCTGTTGATGAGTGCAATAATTGCTTTAATAAAGCATACAATAAACTTTAATAAAGCATACAGTAAAAAGATTACATTATTGATGTTTTTCTAAAGATTCTATCTATCAGTTGAAAGTTGTCTACCACAATTGTCGATCTTCACTCAAAAGTCTCTTTAGTGCAGCAGCWTTACTCAGTAGGTTCACATGCTGTTGTAGGTATCTRTCATTTCAACTTTGTCTTCATTTTTCAAAAAAGTCTCCGAAGCATTCAGGAGGCATTTGTGATAAGGGACCACCGAATGGATCAGATTCTTCAGTAGTAGAATTCTCTGGACTGTCTTCTTTTGCCAAGTCTTTATACATCTTTTCAAGATTCTTCTTCATTGCATCCAATTCTTTTCGTTTTTCTTCTTTAGCTTTTGATGAAGATGTTGACGAGGGAGATTTCTTTTCAGTTCTTTTTGCTTCATCAAATTGTATCCACCATTTAATTCATACTGTTCRAGCAAGTGTCTGATGTCCATACTGATTTGTTGACTTGGAGAATTGCCATACAAGTATCCATGGAAATTGCATCTTGAAAAAGAAAGACATCTATTTCTCTTGAAATGACAACGTCTTAGCAGGCATTTTAATAAAAGAATAATATCTRTCAAGAAAATCTGGTGGTAAAATATCAGGTGAAATTYCATATTTTTCCCACCATTGATAGAACCATCTAGGAATAGGGTTAGGTAATTCTGTTTTAATTTGGAAAAACCAGGAATGTGTATAAGATCGGATAAACAAAAAATTATCCCAAGCTTGGATATAGTCAAAATATGTGAAAGTGGGAGGTTTCATATTCAACTGAGAGGGAAATGATATGGGTGTAGTCAGTGAAGAGGCTTTCTAGTATTTTGGTGAAAGAATTCTTTTAATCTGGACTTTCGAGTAAGCTAATCTGTCACAACCAGGTTTATCACGATCAGGTTGCATGCCATGTTGTACAGTGGCTGAATCTGTGTATAAGAGAATAGATTCATACCAAACATTAGTCTTCATAGGGTTATTAGAGATATAATAAAAATCAGCCTAAGAAGTATTTTGAGAATAAGTCTTTAAAACTTAGTTCTTCAAACTCTTCTTCAATGGCAATAATCTGTGTAGGACTCTTTTCAAACCAATCGCCTACTTTCATTTTTCCTGTGGCAGTAGTAGGAGGTAATGCAGGAAAATCAGCTAATTTTGATRTGATGGCTTCTTTAAAATTAGATGGTGAAGGGATATTAGGATCAAATAAAGCTAAGGATYTGTTAACAAATCTAGTCTGACTAGCTGGAGTAATAGTACTCAAAGCTGTGACTATTTGTCCAGGCTGAGAGGTACTTTCTCCAGCATTAGTAACTATCTATTTAGTAGCAGTCTTAATATGTAATTTTTCAGCATCTCTTAAAACATTATCCCACCATCCTCGGAGGGATCCTGTAAAACCTGCTATTATCATATCTGCAGCTTCTGTATCACTTCTTCCTATAGACTTATATGCAGCTACGGCTATACCCATTTCATTTAATAAGGTATAAATCTGATGTTCTGTTAATCCATCTAAATTCCAATCATATAATGTATCTGCATTATAATGAAATTGTCCACGAGTTTCTTCGAACTGTGTATCTGGAAAAGAAGGTCTAGGATAATAATTTCTAGTTTTTGAATATGTTCTACCCATTGTATATTTTTTATTACTACCTTTTAATTTATTAATACTAAGTTCATTTATCTCATTTTTTATATCATTTATTTAGATTCTGATTGACTATTTCTTGTTTTTTCTAAAATTTATATTTTTTTCCTTATCTAATTAAATTTTCTATTTTTTTAGTTATAGTTTTTAATAAATTCCTGTATTGTACTTTAATGTAAATGTTTTGAGAACTATCTAACTTAGATAGGAGAGACCGGCTGGTTCGGGCATGTTAATTTTTCTGTGTTGGATTTACTTAAAGCAGCAGAAGGACTTTCTAATTTAGTTACCTGTTCTGAAAGACTATGCAATTTCTGATTCGTATAAATTATTTTTGTTAATAAATTTTATCTATATCTTTTTAAGATTGGAGGAGAATCTTCTCTACGAGTCTTTGGTATAGTCTTAAAAGGACTTGCAATTACCCGTATTTCCATCTATGGCTAAAAGCTATTTCAGCTAATGGAGGATCAGTAGAACTAACTTATAAATATTTTAGAAAAACAAGATGATAGTCAATCAGAATCTGAAATAAATGATATAAAAAATGAGATAAATGAAACTTAGTATTAATAAATAAAAGGTAGTAATAAAAAATATGCAATGGCGTAGAACATATTCAAAAACTAGAAATTATTATCCTAGACCTCTTTTCCAGATACACAGTTCGAAGAAACTCGTGGACAATTTCATTATAATGCAGATACATTATATGATTGGAATTTAGATGGATTAACAGAACATCAAATTTATACTTTATTAAATGAAATGGGTATAGCCGTAGCTGCATATAAGTCTATAGGAAGAAGTGATACAGAAGCTGCAGATATGATAATGGCAGGTTTTACAGGATCCCTCCGAGGATGGTGGGATAATGTTTTAACAGATGCTAAAAAATTACATATTAAGACTGCTACTAAGCAGATAGTTACTAATGCTGGAGAAAGTACCTCTCAGCCTGGACAAATAGTCACAGCTTTGAGTATTATTCCAGATTCTACTAATACTTTGCTTTATACTATATGCAAACATTTTTTAGGAAATCCAGAGAAATTTCAACAGCGTAGTTTAGAAATATTAATTAACTTAAGATGTCCTCGATTACATGATTTTAGATGGTACAAAGATATGTTTTTAACTAAATTAATGATTAGACATGATGCTCACTCTATATTTTGGAAAGAAAGATTTATAGCAGGATTACCTAAGTTATTTGCAGAAAAAGTTAGAAATAAAATTAGAGAAGCTAATAACGGAGACATACCTTATACTATATTAACATATGGAGATTTAATTAATTATATTAATAACACAGGATTAAGCTTATATACTCTATGTAACACCCCCAGATTAGGAACTGTCCTAAATTAAAAATATTACATCACTCTACTCGCAATTAATCAACTATCCATTTAAAATTCAACAATACCCAAAAGAATTAAAAATGTGTTTTAACAAATCCTCACTATCTCAACATTTATTCGAAACAAAAATTGCTGAAACCTCAAGAATTTAAACCATTTAAAGAAATAATTATCTTATTACATAAAATTGATTTGAAACATGATCCCGGGTATTATAGCTCACCCACAAGCGACCTCCTCGCCCCATCTAACTACACATCATCTGAAATACAAAATAAAAGAAAAAGGAATGAGCTAAAAAGCCCAATAAGTAAACCTCGCATGAATGCCTAAACATGTCCTACATGTCATGAAATTATAAATTCCGCCTTTAAGATCAAAAGCTTTCCAAACATTTCCTTTTTCGAAAACTCTTTACAAAACCTTTCCTTCAAAATTTACTTACGATAAAACATTCCATTTCCTTTCATTCATGAACTCACTGAGTGTAACACCTAGCCATTGGACTTGCAGTGGGCCATTCTTATTTGGAACCTGATTACATTCCTACCAGTAGTACCGTAGAGTGGTTAACATCACATTTCTTTTCCTTCCATTCTTTTCACCACCAAGGAGGTGAACATTCCATTCTTACCTACCCTTCAAGAGGGTAGGGTCTGGTGCGCCGGTCCTCCACGCCCCATTTCCCACTTACATCTTTCATGGCTAGGTTTACACTACTTTCTAAAAACTTTAGCATTTTCAAAACTTTAACATTTTCCTTTAAAACTTCATTTTCTAAACCATTCACTTTCTAAATGTGTGAATGGCTCTTGTCAGAAGTGATGTAAAACACTAACTACTTGCTCATGACATGAAATGCATACCACTGTATATAACATGTCATTCGACAAACAGTACAAGATATGAAACAGTGTATACATATCATTTGACATAACAGTAATACAAGATATAGAACACATGTAACATTCCACACAATGTACGCACCTCAACATACAATCCCATACACAACATATTAGACCAACTAAAAGAGTTCAATTATATTCATTCACAACATTAATGAGATGTGAGGATTTACTTACCTGGAATCCTTTACGTTAATGGGTTCCTACTTAAATCGTGATGTGAACTCCTTCAACCCATTCTCAACGTAAGACCTCGAAATGACCAAGTTGTGATTACAGAAAAGAAGTCTACTTAGTTCGATCGTCTCAGCTTAGATATTATGTGTTTAATCCTAAAATGTCCTTATCAATTATAAATCCATATTCAGTTCTCATATTATCAAGTATCACGTTTTGAAGGTTACAATTTAAACTCCTTCATTCAGATATTAGATTTAATTTATGTTCTCCTACAATTTTACTTTATGGTATTATGTACAAGTCATAAACTTGAATATCAAGTGTTAACGTTTTCACCTTTAGGTTCGCGATATTCAAGTGTTGCAGGAGTGGTATTGAGTTCCCAGGCGTGTGCTCAAGCGGCGCGCACAATAGCCCTAGGCGTCTGGGCGTCGAGCGCCTGGGCGTCGGGCTCCTGGGCACTGGGCGCTGGGCGCCTGGTGCTGCTGGGCGTCGGATGCTTGGCACTRGCATTGGGCACTGCTGGGCTGCCCCAGGTGCTGATCCTTGATGCACGACTAGAGCACCTGCTAGCGTTGGACACTGCTGGGCACTGCTCTGACTTTGCCCCGGCAAACTTTGTTTCTGCTGATCAAGCTTCCGACAACTCTGAAACCTGTGAGTTGAGGAGAACCCACAACTGGCCTGGCCAACCTTCGAGCAACACGACTGTGTGTAGCAACAGCTAGCAGAGTGGATCTTGTTGATGCTCCTTGTCGCACGACCAGAGCACCTGCTAGCGTTGGACTTGTTGCTGCCCTTGTTAAACGACCACACTGGAAATCAACGAGTCGCGATTTCGGTCGCTGATGGTGGGGCTCATTCGGCGGCACGAGCAGCAAGGAAGAGAGCAGAGTGACAGCCAATAGCAAGAGATCTGGCTTCAGTCAACGAGGAAAAATGTTGAGCAGAGAAAGAGAAGAAGATAGCGACGGCAGATTTGGCGTGTCTGAGTCGCACAGATCCGGTTGCGTAGAGAAGGAATGACGATRTGGCAAATGGTGTCGCGCAGAGAAGAAAAGAAAGAAGATGGCTTACCGGAACTGGCAGGATTGGATCCTCTTGGCTGAACGTCCGCGAGTCAACTAAGCGGCAYAAAGCGATTGTTCCGGACTAGCATTGCGAACACACGAGTTGTCGTAAGGAGAGACGATGACGTCTCCAGATCGAGGCTTTCGATTGAGCAATGGCKGTAGATCGATGGTGCGATGGGAAATTGCTACAGCTGTTAAGCTACCACAGATCAGACCACGATCGGTTGCAGCATCCGCAGAGGAACAAAGAGAAGAGAGAAAAAGGAGCAAGAAAAAACCACGATGAGCGGCGTCAGATGAGAAGCGGCATGGCAGTGGCGGCGGCTGTTAGGGTTACGCGAGGAAGAAGATAGGTTTTTTTTGCTTTTTTTTCCCTTTTCTTTTCTTTCTTTTTATTTTCTTATATATTTTCTTTTCTTTTCTTTTTTAATTTTATGTTTTAGGTCGTAACCCAACCCTTCGGGCGTTCCCATCCAAATCTAACCCAAAATCATTAAATTAAATATAACGGGCTTCCTTTCGATAAAAAGCCCAACTTCCGATTAACAAATAAATAGGCCCACGAGTCGAGTCTTTAACCAAACAATGACTCTTATTCGACACAGATAATATTTCCATACTTGTTAAACGTGTGATTTCAAATATTAATCACATATAAAATTTTCAGCCTTAGTTGGCACACAATTTCATGCAAAATCAAACAAAATTAATTAAAGAGGAATTCCGGGCATTAAACTTTATCCACCAAACCTATAGATTTAGATCTTTCTAAAGATAAATTCTTAGTTTGTATATTAATTGTTAACGTTTTTAACATATTTTCATCTATTAAATCTACAGTGAAATTAGGATAACAATTACTGTAAACTGGACCATTAGCTATATTCGATTCAAGAACAGCTAACAAAGAATGTTCAAACTTATTATGTCTAGCATCTCTAAGCATAGTAAGTATAGGGACATCTAGTCCTAAACGAAACATTGGTTTAACAGCAATTTGTACAAGACCTATATRTAAAAATCTATATTTCTTCCTATGTTGTAATATACTTTGTTTAGATAATAAACAGATAATTACATGAAGGTCTAGGATAATAATTTTTTGTTTTATAATAAGTTCTTCTAGTAATATATTTTTTATATTTCCTTTTAATTTATTTATGTTTAATTCATTAATTTTGTCATATGTTTGATTACCTTCTTTTGTAATTACATTATTAACATTTTTACCTTTATCAATATTTAGATTTTCTAATTTTTTAGTTATTTCTTTTAATAATACATAATCATTTTTTATTATAAAGGATTGAGAATTTTCTAATTTAAATAAAGGCTATTCTGGATTAATTTTCTATGGAGGTTTACTAATAGAAGGACTATATAATTTACTTACTTGTTCAGATAGACTATGTAATTTTTTATTAGCATAATTATTCTGTTAATATATTTTATCTATGTCTTTTAATGTTGGTTGAGAATCTTCTTTTCTATTCTTAGGAATTCTTTTAAAAGGACTTGCTACTATATTATTACCGTCTATATTTAATGTAATTTCTTCTAAAGGTGGATCTAAAGCATTAATTATTTTTTCAGACGTTGTATTCCAATTTTGTAACATATTTACTTCATTATTATAGTTTTTTCATTGTTCTTGATTTTGCAAGTATCTATCTAACCTGTCACACCCCAGATTAGAACTTTATTCTAAACCAAGAATGTCACTCACTAACACGAATTTGCGGAAGCTTAAATGAATTTAAACCAAATAATAATACTTAATACAACCATCTTAATCCATAATATTCATTTACAGTAACTTCAGAGTATCTTGGTTTGCCCACAAGTGACCTTCTCACACCATCTGGCTAAACATCACCTGAAATGCAAAATGAGAGAAATGGAATGAGCTATAAAGCCCAGTAAGTAAACCTCATGCATGAATGCATAAACATATCCTACATGTCATGAATTATAAAATCTCATTTTCTCAATGAAAACCTTCAAAACATCCCCTTTTCAAAAACTCTTTACAAAACCTTTCCTTCAAAATTTACTTAGAGTAAAACATTTCCTTCTATTGCATTCTGAGCTCGCTAGAGTGTAACGCCTAGCCATTAGGCTTGCASTGGGCCATTCTTATTTGGATCCCGATTACATTCTTCACCTCCCCGAGGTGAATCATTACCTACCCTCCCCAAGGGTAGGATYGGGTGCGCCGGTCCCCCACGCCTCATTTCCCACTCACATCCTTCATGGCTAGGTTTACACTCCTTTCCAAAAACTTTAACATTTTCCTAAATACGTTACAATTTATAAAATACATTCCCTTTCAAAATTTCATTTCCTAAACCATTCACTTCTCAATTTATGAATGTCTCATGCCAGAAATGATGCAGAACACTAACTACATGCCTATGACATGAAATGCATATAATCATATTTAACATACCATCCGACATAAAAAGGGGTACAAGATATGAAACACGTACAAATCATTCCACACAATTAATACATCTCTCAACACCATCTCATTCCGCCACCACATAACACACAACACATATATGTCAATGAGAATGAGAGATTTACTTACGTAGAACTTAGATAACAATAACACATATACGTTAATGAGAATGTGAGAGTTTACTTATATACACATTCAATTCATGTAAGAAGATTCAATCATAATAACAACACACTTATATCACCACTAARTGAGAATGAGAGTATTTACTTACCTGAAGTCCTTTACGTTAAAGGCTTCTTATTTAAATCTCGAAGTGAAATCCTTCGACCGTTTTCAATGTTAGGGCACTCGAATCAACCTATTTGTGAAAGAAAGTCTATTTAGTTCAATCGTCCCAACTTAGATATTCAGGTTCATTCCAAGAATGTCATTTGTCAATTATTAATCCATACTTGGTCCTCCCATTACCAATTATCACGTCTTTTAAGGATACAATTTAAACTCCTTCGTTCGGGTATTAAACTTAATTTATGTTCTTCACAATTTTACTTTAGGATATAATTTCATAAGTTATAAATTTCAATATTAATTAATAATATTTTCACCTTTTAAGTCACAAARTCCAAGAGTCTCGGGAATGGTTTCGGGTTCTTGGGCATCTGGATGCCTGGGCKTCGAGGGTTCTTGGGCATTTGGGTGCCTGGGCATCGGGGCGCGGGGTGTCGTACGCCTGAGCGCTGGGCACGTATTGCTGGGCACTCTCAGCTTTGGAAACTGGTGAACAGCCAACCTAAAGAAGAACCCAGCAATGAACAGCCTACAACAGGCCTGATTCCGGCGAACTCTGACGACACTGAAACCGTCGACGAGCAGAACAGTGTTGGCACAAGGTCTAGTCGACGAAGGAGCTGCAGCGCCGGCAACAACCMGCAATCCGACCAAGTGATGTAGCAGGGCAGACGTCCAGATCAGGTCGTGAGTATAAATTTTCTATTTATCAAATCATCTTGAAACTTAGATATACATAAAACTATAGATAAAATTTCTTTTTTAATTGTAGAATAATTCTTTTGAGATGAAATCCATATACCTAAATAGTATCTTACCAAATGTTCTGTAGTAGAGTCTGGTAATCTCTGTTTAAGGATTCCGCCGTAGCCAAACTCTGAGGCATCAGTCTCAACAACCATGAGAGCATCCGAATGCGGGATACCAAACAAGGCAATGACTTAATTATCTATTTAATTCTTTTTACTATATTCGTATGTTTTCTGTCCAAGGAGATGCATTCTTTCTAAATCTTCCATATAAAGGCTCTACAATTATTCTTAAATTTTTATGAAGTCAGAAACATAATTTAAACATCCTAAAAATCTTTGTAATTGTTGTTTATCTTTTATCTCATCAGGAAATTTTTCTTCAAATTCTATAGCTCTACAAATTGGTTTATAAGTACCTTGACTCAATTCATGGCCTAAAAATCTACAAGTAGTGTGAAATAGTTTCATTTTAGATGCAGATAAAGCTAAACCATTTCTTTTTATTATTTTATAAAATATATGCAAATGCTTGAAATGCTGTTCAATTGACTTGGAAAATATTAACACATCCTCAATGTAAACTATGCAAAAATTAGTATAATTATTAAATATTTCATTCATCATATTTTGAAATTCAGATGGGGCATTTTTTTAATCCAAACGGCATAGCATTTCATTCATAATGACCAAAAGGTACTGTGAATGCTATTTTATATCTATCTTCTTTAGCAATCTGAATTTGCCAAAATCTAGATTTTAAATCAAATTTTGAATATAAATTAGCACCAAAAGCTCTTTTTAATACATCTCTTTTATTAGGTATCGGATACCTAATCCACTGTAAAGCTCTATTTAAAGGTTTATAATTAATTACAAGTCTAAGAGCTCCACGCTCTTTTTCTGCTGCATTATTCACGTAAAAGGCTGCACCGCTCCAAGGTGATTAGAAGGTCTAATTAATTTTTTATCTAATAAAGTTTTTATTTCTTTTTTTATAGTATTCTAATAATTCTGAATTCATCTGTATAGGCCTAATTTTTGTAGGTATATCTTTATCAGTAAAATCTTTTTCATATGGTAAATTTACTATATGTCTTTTTCTATCCCAGAAAGCATTTGGTAAATCTGAGCAAACTTTTTTATTTAGTAATTATTCAAAGTCTTTATTTGTTTTTTAACCTTTTCACTTTCTATTAATTGTTTTATTTTCTCTATTTTAACGTCTTCTTGTAAATAATTTATATGTTTAGTTATTGAATTAATTCTTTTACTTATCGTAGATTCTTTTAAATTATTTATTTCTCTAGTMGTTGGTGAAGTTACAAATGTAAATGTAATATCTTCATCCAATATTTTTGTATGTACTCCAATTTTATCTGTTGTAAATGGATAAATTTGACTAAGAAAATGTGTACCTAATATAATACTTTGTGTTAAGTTTTTAACTAAAATAAATGTATTCTTAAAGAAAATTTGATTATTACAAACYATTGCATTAGATAACTTATAATTAACTATCAATTTATATCCACTAGCTGAATTTAATCCTTCTTTAGTTTTTTCAAAATATTTAGTTGAAATTAATCCTTCTTGTATACAATTTCGATCAGCACCACTATCTAATAAAGCTATTGTATCTAAGATAAATTCATTTCTAATTCTTATATATATAGAAAGCATGATACCATGCTTGCTGATAGTCCCAATAAGTGAAGAACTCGTGATAGAAAGGTTCACTTTTACAAGTGTTTGGAAAACTAAACTCTTGCTGAAGATCACCTTGGCATTGGATCCATGTCTCGGGGGACAAAATATTTAAAATTTTAAATGTGGAATATGCAGAATGTTGGTGGGTTTTTTCTAAAAAGAAATGTTTAATTTCCACCGATCCGCAAACTTCCAAAATAGTTTGATAAAAAATTGAAGTTTTTAAGGGATGTGCTGGTTTGTAATACCAATTTTTTCCAAAAAGCTTTTGAAGGGTATCAAAAGGGGATTTTTCATAAAAGGATTTTTCAATAGAAATAATATTTTGACAAATAGATTTTTTGATAAAAGGGGTAGATGCCTTAGTAGCTTTCGCTACAGAGGTCTCTGTATCCGCCTTGGATGTACGTTGTAAAGTACCCCTGGATATGGATGGAATTTGCAGTTGACTCTTTTGACTTGGGGCAGGTACTATCTCCTTGCCTTTGTCTGAAAAGAAAACTCTTCTTCTTCAGACACTGATCAGGCTTTAGAACAGTTTCAGTCTAAATTTGCTGAGAAGTTTTTGAAACTTTCTGGAATTTGCAAGTGTTTCCATCAACGCCTGAGATGGAATGCTGGGAATTGAGCTAGATTATTGACCAGAATTTGTAATCTTTTCTTCTTCTTGCCAAATGTCATGCCAAGATTTTTTAGAGGCTGCTGCTGCTGTCGACATTTTGGAGGTTGATTTAGGGGGAATTTGGATTGCTCCCTCACTGTAAGTTTTATCTCTCGTTTTTTTGGGTGGCATTCTGCAAGAATTCTCTTGTGAGAAAATCAAGAACAGAATTTGCAATATTGAGAAATTAGTTTGGCAACAGTAATATCTGGAGCCGTAAGGGTATTTGGAACAGGAATAAGTGGATGATTCGCTTGAATTTTGTGAGAGCCTGATAAGGACTGCCACTCAGGAATTTTCTTCGAGGGAGTCGTAATTGGCTGAATCGAAGAAAAATGATATTTAATTTTATTAGGAATAATATAATATATTTCAAAGCAATCAAAAAATAGAATATGCAGTTTATTTGAAAGTGCAAATTCATAATATTTTTCCTSAATTGGTTTTCTTTCAGATAGGAATTTATCAAAGAACCAAAGTCTTTTCGCAGAATTTTTATCAGAATAAAAATCATTATGCAATAGACTTTTATCTAATTCAAATTCTTTTGAAATGACATTTAATTCATTTTGAATATTTTCTGTGACCGCAGAAAATGACGGAGTAGTAGGTTTACTATCAGATAGGGATTTAGAGGATATCAATTTTGGAATTTCAAAAGAATAATTAGCCTTCTGAAAGGAATTTCTAGAAATAGTCGGTATGTCCGACATAGAATACCTGGGACGATCTGCTAAGGAAGTAGCTTTCCTAGGGTGATCTATGACTGAAGGGATCTGAGAAACACGTCTTAGACCTATGGTCTGGGCTTCAGATCTGATATCTGAGAACCTTTTATTCGGAAGTTTCCTATTGAAACTCAGCTTAACAGAACCATCTGCAAACGGGTTTATGTTCCTAATCTCTGTGTTAGGAGGGGATTGAACCATAGTAGGAGCAGTAGCTCCTTGTAAAATCCATTCATCCGGAAGTTGAATATCCTTCCATTGGATGGATTTTGGAATAACCAAATTAGATCTCGAAAGATCTGTCTGGAGCAGAAAGGGTTTCACCTTTCTTACTTTGACATCTAGCCTTTGTTGCAAAAGTAGATAACATAGCTTCGTAATGTACCCGGAACATCAAAGCTATCGGAATTGATCCTTCTAGCATTTGATAGTTGTGGGTTTTAATCTGAAGAACTAAAGACTTTAGAATATTTGGATCATCTAAAGAGACAGTAAAATTGGGATAGCAATCAAAAGTAATCGGACCAGTACACAGACTAGACTCGATTGAACTTAACAGACTGTCATCAAAATTTAGAAATCTGGTATCCCTAAGAACAGCCAAGATYGAGGTATTTAGACCCTCTTTGGTAAGAGGTTTGATACCGATCTGGACAAGACCTATGTGAAGGTACTTGTAATTCCTAGATCTGTGTTTATCTAGGGATTTAGACGACAGAAGATGAAGAGATTCAAAAGGTTTAGACAATTGAATATCTTGCTCTTCCATTTTTATAATACAATCTGATTTAAACAAGTTAAACGTAGATTTATAAACGTGATCTTTAGAAATTTTTGGAATAGTCAAATTATCAATAGATTTTTTAAAATCTTCAATAATTAATTCTTCTGAGTTAATCAACATCGTTGGATCTTCAGAAGTAGATATGGAAACAGAACTACTTGATGAAGCAGATCTCTTGAAGAGATTTTTCATTTCAAGGTTTTTCAAAGATAGACCTAAACAAATCTAGCTACCAACTTCCTGCCGTTTTGGCGGGTCTCGTGCCTCTCCTCGGCTTACCCTTTCGCGGTCTTATGGAAAAAACAATCACCAGAAAAGCTTCGATCTACCCAGATCCACCAAGATCTGAATAGTCTCCATAGAAAATCAACATTATCCTGTGGCTTTGATACCAATTCTAACACCAAGGATCGGAGGATAGTGATGATTCAAAAAGATAATTGAAGAAGATAGAGAAGAAATCAGAGATAGAAGGAATATTCACAGAATTTCTAATAATCAAAATTTATAAAATCAAACAAATAAATATATAGATAGAATTTTAATCATAAAAACATAACAAGAATTTAAACAGATAAGAGGCGGTAGAACCGGCTAAGCATAGATTTATAACAAATATGGAATTTAAAACAAGTAAGGAATTTAAACAAATAAGAAAAGGAATTTTAAACGTGCATATGCAGATCAAGAGGCTTAGCCTTCCATATGCATGCAGAGATTTAGATGAAGAGAAGGAATTTGTATATATTTATAAGAAAATAAATGTGAGGAATCACTCACATTAATGATACAAATTTACTCTGAATTCTTCATAGGTTCTATGCAAAATAGAGATTTAGACTAGGAGAAGACAGGCTGAGAATTGCTCTCTGTCTGAAAACTTCTACCTAACAAATGGGGCTAAGCCTCCTTTTATAGAAGTAGGGAGGGGGTATTTGTATAGTAAAATGGTGAGCGCTACAGTTAAAAATTGATAGCGTTACAGTGTACAGTGATGTGCTACAGTGAGCCTACAGTGTACTAATGTTTTATAGTATTTCTGATGTAGAGTAGAACAGTACTCTACGGTATTTTCCAAGGAATTTTCTGGAGAAGTCCTCTACTGCAGTAGATCGGCTTCATCCAAGTCAATAGGTGGTGATGTCGCAGAATCTTCTGATGACACCGCCTGAGATTTTGATGAAGAGGGCACGTACTATAGGAGCAGTTGCTGCATTTCTTTAGGGGATTTTACTGCTACAAGCCTAGCCACGAGTTGGAGCCATAATCTTCTGAGAATTCTGTCTATGTTGACAGAACTCGATGATAGACTTTGTCTGGAAGGACTGTGGAATTTTGAAAGAAGTCCACCATTTGATCTGAAATTTACGCTGGATAATAGGGATTTGTACAGGGGTATATTCTAAATACCAGGAAAGAACCCATGGTAAGTAGAATTTTGTATGAAGTAAGGGTAATATCCTGAAATGGGATTCCTTAGGTGAGGGTTTGTAGTGGGATTTGAAGGTATTGTAGGCCATTTTTATCTGGGATTTCTAGTTCATCTAATCTTCATTGGTACTGAAGATCTCCCACCACTGGCTGAACCAAAATGGAAAGGATAGGCCTGACATATATAGGTATCAAAATAGATTAGCCATGTATGCTGATGCTTGGAATTTTGAATATAGAAAGCATGATACCATGCTTGCTGATAGTCCCAATAAGTGAAGAACTCGTGATAGAAAGGTTCACTTTTACAAGTGTCTGGAAAACCAAACTCTTGCTGAAGATCACCTTGGCATTGGATCCATGTCTCGGGGGACAAAATATTTAAAATTTTAAATGTGGAATATGCAGAATGTTGGTGGGTTTTTTCTAAAAAGAAATGTTTAATTTTCACCGATCCGCAAACTTCCAAGGTAGTTTGATAAAAAATTGGAGTTTTTAAGGGATGTGCTGGTTTGTAATACTAGTTTTTCCCAAAAAGCTTTTGAAGGGTATCAAAAGGGGATTTTTCATAAAAAGATTTTTCAATAGAAATAATATTTTGACAAATAGATTTTTTGATAAAAGGGGTAGATGCCTTAGTAGCTTTCACTACAGAGGTCTCTATATCCGCCTTGGAGGTACRTTGTAGAGTACCCCTGGATGTAAATGGAATTTGTAGTTGACTCTTTTGACTTGGGGCATGTACTATCTCCTTCCCCTTGTCTGAAGAAGTCATCTGGAATTTTCTAAGAAGTTCTTGGAACTCTCTGGAATTTGCAAGTGTTTCCATCAACGCCTGAGATGGAATGCTGGGGATTGAGCCAGATTGTTGACCGAAATTTGTAGTCTTTTCTTCTTCTTGGCAAATGTCATACCAAGATTTTTTAGTGGCTGCTATTGCTGTCGGCATTTTGGAGGTTGATTTAGGGAGAATTAAATTTGGATCGCTCCCTCACTAGAAGTTTTRTCTCTCRTTTTTCTGGGTGGCATTCTGCAAGAATTCTCAAGTGAGAAAATCAGGAACAGAATTTGCATCACCTTTTATAAATTCAATTTCAAAATCAAAAATAGATAATATAGCTTGCCATCTGGCGAAAATCTATTTTGATGCAAGATTTTGAACATTTTTTTGCAAAATATCTTTCGTAGATTTACCGTATATACGTAATAAAAAWTTTTTATTTAAAAGATCATTTTGAAATTTTTGAATGCACATGACAAAGCTTAAAATTTCTTTTTYAATTGTGGAATAAGATTTTTGGGTGTCATTCCAGTATCCAGATGTAAATTGAACAAKGGCTTCTTTCCCATTTAAAACCTATTTTAATATTCCACTATAACCAATGTCAGATGCATCAGTTTTTACAATTTTAAACAGAGAAGGATCAGCAATATGCAAACAAGGAATTTTATGCACAAGCGATTTAATTCTCTGAATTAATTTTGTATGTTCATCTGTCCAAGGGACAGGATTTTTCTTTAATCAATCATGCAACGGTTTAGCAAGACGAATTATATTGGGGATAAAATCTACCATATAATTCAAACTGCCTAAAAATCACTGCAACTGATTTTTATCAAGAATTTTATCAGGGAATTTATTAGCAAATAACAACAACCTTTCAATCGGAGTTATTGTACCTTTACAAATATAATGTCCTCAAAGCCTGACTTTAGTCTGGAATAGAGACATTTTTTATTTAGATACAACTAAACCATTTTTCTTTACAATATAAAAGAAAGTTTTTAAATTTTTAAAATGTTCTTCTATTGACCTRGAATAGACAAGAACATCATCAATATAAACAATACAGAATTGTGAATAATCATTAAAAATATTATTCATAATTCTTTGAAATTCAGATGGGGCATTTTTAAGTCCAAATGGCATTGCATTCCACTCGTACTGGCCGGATGGGACTGTAAAAGCCATTTTATACCTGTCTTTTTCAGAAATCTGTATCTGCCATAATCCAGATTTCATATCAAATTTAGAAAAGATACAAGCAGAATTTAGAYGAAATAATGAATCTTTCTGATTTGGAATCGGATATCGAATCCATTTCAGAGCAGTATTTAAAGGTTTATAATTTATGACTAACCTAGGAGTACCACGCTCTATTTCTACATTTTTATTGACATAAAATGTAGCGCAACTCCATGGGGATCTAGACTTTCTCATGAGTCGTTTTGACTCAAGATCAAGAATTTCTTCCCTACAATGCTGTTCCAATTCAGCATTCATTTGAACAAGTCGTGCTTTGGTAGGAATATTCTTTGCATCAAATTCTGGAGTATAAGGAAGGTCAACGATGTGTTGCTTCCTATCCCAARAGGCATTTGGAAGATTAGAACAGAGTTCTGATTCAAAAGATGACTTAAGTTTAGAAATCCTTGATTGGATCTCTGGTATCTACAGTGTTTCATCAATCCTTAGATGAAAYAGAGAATTTCTATATTCTTTTAATTCAAAAGATTTACAATRAGATAAAGCATTAATTTCATCTGTGTGAAACAGAATATGCCTTAAGAAGATTCAGATTTTTGGTTTGAGGTTTTTCCAGAAAAGGAAAAACTGTCTTTGTCTATTTCGTCTTAAACGAAATAGACTCGGAATTTACCTGATATGGTGTGATCGAAGTAAGGAACTGAGTTCCTAAGATCACCGGATGACAAATGTCATTGACTACTACAATTAGAGTCTTTATACAGACATTTGAATGTATGATAGACGCTTCGGTCTTATACTTAACTTGAAGCTTGGAATTGTTAGCCGCAGAAAGTCTACTAGTTGTAGATTCCTGAAAGGTACAAGACCTTTCTTGATACAATTCAAGTCTACACCAGTGTCAAATAATGCAACAGTATCTAAAATATAATCGTTAGAAAATCTAACAGTAATCTTAATGAGATAGTTCTGAGAAGTAATATCTCTAAGCACAAATAGATAATCTGGAGGAATTTGATTTATATTTTCTATCTGACTTGGAAGTTCTAGAGGCTCTAAAGGCTCGTCTTTCTCAGAATCAGAAGAGGAATTTTTATTATGTTTAGAAAGCAAAATCTATATTAYAGCAGAATTTTGCTTTTRTTTTTCTTTTAAATCTTTTATTTCTTGTTTTATAATCTTAATCTCTTGCTGGAGACTAGACATAGAAATAGAAGATTCTTTTTTAGATTTTTTCAAAATATTTGTTAAATCATAAGTATTTGAAGAAGTAGATGGTAAAATAGACGGTTTTGAAATAGGCTTTTCATCAGACATGGAATTTTGAATTTTTTCTAAATACTGCTTTTGTAAAGCGGGATCAGAAATGTATTTAACATTTTCTAAAAGTATTTGATGTTCTTTAGTCAGAACATTTAAAGAGTATTTAGAAGATGTAGAAGTCTCGGTTGATGACGAGGTGTGAATCTCATCAATCTGTAGAGCATCTTAAGAAAAGTATACAGATGAATCCGAATCTGATTCGGAATCTAAAGGAAGATTTGCAATTTTATCATAAACTTTAGAATCTAAATGAAGTTCATTTAATTTTTTAGAAAATTTACAATATTTAGAATAATGTCCTTTTTGATGACATTTAAAACATCTAACATTTTTCAAATCAGAAGGAGTCCAAATTTGTTTATATTTTTCATCAGAATATTTCTTAGATGGTTTTTTGTAAAAATCATCTAACTATTTTTTATATTTTTTATGTTTTTTTATGATAGGAATGCTTCCTATGGGGTTTAGAAGAAGATGAAGGTTTACTGCAACTGCCATTGCATTGGAAGGATTTTTCTGGAAGATTCTTAAATTGTCTGCATAAGTCACCAAGTTCCTTCTTTGACTGTTTGAGTTCCCTTTTGAGGGTCTGCTGAAGCCTAATGTCCTGGCACAGTTTTAGACCTTCTTTGTTTATGTGGGAAATCAATTCACCAAATGTAAATTGATTATATGGAATGATTTTACTAGAGGTTTTTTCCCTGAGTTTGTTTCTAACTCGTTCTCCTAAGAGATGTGGGAGACCTGCTAAGAATTTTTCTTTCCAAAATGGCTGGTTACTATYTTCTCTAAGCATTAGCCTAGTTAAAAAAGTATTTTTATAATACTAGAATTCAGATAATTTTCTACACCTAAGGTTGGATAATAATTCAGCATTTTTATCCTTAAGGTGAGAAGGATCTCCAATAAAATGGAGGGAAATAGAAAGGATGAGAGTGGAAACCGCATCAGAAATGGTTTTACCACTAGCATCGAYGATGAAGTTACTAGCTTCATCTGTCCTAATGGCATTTAGAATATCTTGACGCTGTTGACTGGTGAGGTAGTCCCACCAACCTTTCAGTTGACCAGAGAAACCTGCAATGAGGAGTTCTGCTATAGCTCTATCCTCGGTTCCTATCTGGGTTTTGTAAGCATTTGCTGACATCGTCATCTGCTGTAAAAGGCTGATAATTTGATAGTCAGATAAATTATCTATGTTCCAATCATAGACAGATGAGGTATTAAATCTATATTGAGAAATTAATTTGGCAACAGTAATATCTGGAGCCATAGGGGTATTTGGAACAGGAATAATCGACAACTGCCAAGTCATCGGATTGATCTTGGGAATTGACTCAGATTTAGACTGAAACTGTTCTAAAGCCTGATCAGTGTCTGCAGAAGAAGAGTTTTCTTCTAAGTCATTAATTTTGTTGGACTTAGAAACAGAATCTGGAATATTTTTACTAGAGGCAGAGGATAATTCTAATTGACTTAGCTTATCCTGGATGGCTCTAGAGAATTCTAAATTATTTTCTCTAATGGATTTAACACTAGAGTCAGAAATTGAAAAGGGTTTAAAAACAGGATTTTTAAGTTTTTTCTTTTCTTCTTTCAAAGAAGCAAAAACAACGGATTTTTCAGAAATCATCGGAATGGATTTTTCTATCCTATCCAACTGTTTTCCTAAGGTATTTAGATGAGTATTTGTAAAATTATTTTGTACTATAGTATTTTTAGTATTTTGTAAAATATCATCAGAAGGTGTTTTCAAAGGAATCGCGTCTACTGCATTTCCTAGGTGATCTAATTTGTTGAAAGGTCATTGTTATTTGCTAATAAATTCCCTGATAAAATTCTTGATAAAAATCAGTTGCAGCGATTTTTAGATAGTTTGAATTATGTGGTAGATTTTATCCCCAAATCTAATTCGTCTTGCTAAACTGTTGCATGATTGATTAAAGAAAAATCCTGTCCCTTGGACAGATGAACATACAAAATTAATTCAGAGAATTAAATCGCTTATGCATGAAATTCCTTGTTTGCATATTGCTGATCCTTCTTTGTTTAAAATTGTAGAAACTGATGCATCTGACATTGGTTATGGTGGAATATTAAAACAGGTTTTGAATGGGAAAGAAGCCATTGTCCGATTTACATCTGGACACTGGAATGACACCTAAAAATCTTCTTCCACAATTAAAAAAGAAATTTTAAGCATTGTCATGTGCAATCAAAAATTTCAAAATTATTGAAGATTTTGAAAAATCTATTGATAATTGGACTATTCCAAAAATTTCTAAAGAYCATGATTATAAATCTGCATTTAACTTGTTTAAATCAGATTATATTATAAAAACGGAAGAGCAAGATATTCAATTGTCTAAACCTTTTGAATCTCTTCATATTCTGTCGTCCAAATCCCTAGATAAACACAGATCTAGGAATTACAAGTACCTTCACATAGGTCTTGTCCAGATCGGTATCAAACCTCTTACCAAAGAGGGTCTAAATACCTCGATCTTGGCTGTTCTTAGGGACACCAGATTTTTAAATTTTGATGACAGTCTGTTAAGTTCAATCGAATCTAGTCTGTGTGCTGGTCCGATTACTTTTGATTGCTATCCCAATTTTACTGTCTCTTTAGATGATTCAAATATTCTGAAGTCTTTAGTTCTTTAGATTAAAACCCACAACTATCAAATGCTAGAAGGATCAATTCCAATAGCGTTGATGTTCCGGGTACATTACAAAGCCATGTTATCTGCTTTTGCAACAAAAGCTAGATGTCAGAGCAAGAAAGGTTTCTCCCTTCTGCTCCAGACAGATCTTTCGAGATCTAACTTGGTTATTCCAAAATCCATCCAATGGAAGGATATTCAACTCCGGATGAATGGATTTTAGAAGGAGCTACTGCTCCTACTACGGTTTAATCCCCTCCTAACACAGAGTTTAGGAACATAAACCAGTTTGCAGATGGTTCTGTTAAGCTGAGTTTCCATAGGAAAATTTCGAATAAAAGGTTCTCAGATATCAGATCTGAAGCCCAGACCATAGATCTAGGACGTGTTTTCCAGATCCCTTCGGTCATAGATCATCCTAGGAAAGCTGCTTCTTCAGCAGATCGTCCCAGGTATTCTACGTCGGACATACTGACTACTTCTAGAAATTCTTTTCAGAAGGCTGATTATTCTTCTGAAATTCCAAAACCGATATACTCTAAATCCCTATCTAGTAGTGAACCTACTAGTCAGTCATTTTCTGTGGTCACAGAAAATATTCAAATTGAATTAAATGTCATTTCAAAAGAATTTGAATTAGATAAAAGTCTATTGCACAATGATTTTTATTCTGATAAAAATTCTATGAAAAGACTTTGGTTCTTTGATAAATTCCTATCTAAAAGAAAACAAATTCAAGAAAAATATTATGAATTTGTACTTTCAAATAAACTGCATATTCTATTTTTTGATTGGTTTGAAATATATTATATTATTCCTAATAAAATTAATTATCCTTTTTCTTCGGTTCAGCCAGTTACGACTCCTTTGAAGAAAATTCCTGAGTGGCAGTCCTTATCGGACTCTCACAAAATTTAAACGAATTATCCACCTCTCATAGGTATCAAATTAGATCATCTAGGAAAGGCAGTAGATGCGATTCCTTTGWAAACACCTTCTGATGATATTTTACAAAATACTAAATATACTATAGCACAAAATAATTTTACAAATACTCATCTAAATACCTTAGGAAAACAGTTGGATAGGATAGAAAAATCCATTTCGATGATTTCTGAAAAATCTGTTGTTTTTGCTTCTTCGAAAAAAGAAAAGAAAAAACTTAAAAATCCTATTTTAAACCCTTTTCAATTTCTGACTCTAGTGTTAAATCCATTAGAGAAAATAATTTAGAATTCTCTAGAGCCATCCAGGATAAGCTAAGTCAATTAAAATTATCCTCTGCCTCTAGAAAAAATATTCCAAATTCTGTTTCTGAGTCCAACAAGATTAATGTCTTAGAAGAAAACTCTTCTTCTTCAGACACTGATCAGGCTTTAGAACAGTTTCAGTCTAAATCTGAGGCAATTCCCAGGATCAATCCGATGACTTGGCAGTTGTCGATTATTTCTGTTCTAAATACCCATATTGCTCCAGATATTACTATTGCCAAATTAATTTCTCAATATAGATTTAATGCCTCATCTGTCTATGATTAGAACATAGACAATTTATCTCACTATTAAATTATCAGCTTTTTACAGCAGATGACGATGGCAGCAAATGCTTACAAAACCCAGATAGGAACCGAGGATAGAGCTATAGCAGAACTCCTCATTGCAGGTTTCTCTGGTCAGTTGAAAGGTTGGTGGGACTACCTCACCAATCAACAGCGTCAAGATATTCTAAATGCCATTAGGACCGATGAAGCTGGTAACTTCATCGTCGATGCTAGTGTGTAAAACCATTTCTGATGCGGTTTCCACTCTCATCCTTTCTATTTCCCTCCATTTTATTGGAGATCCTTCTCATTTTAAGGATAAAAATGCTGAATTATTATCCAACCTTAGGTGTAGAAAATTATCTGAATTCTAGTATTATAAAAATACTTTCTTAACTAGGCTAATGCTTAGAGAAGACAGTAACTAGCCATTCTGGAAAGAAAAATTCTTAGCAGGTCTTCCACATCTCTTAGGAGAACGAGTTAGAAACAAACTTAGGGAAGAAACCTCTAGTAAAATCATACCATATAATCAATTTATATTTGGTGAATTGATTTCCCACATAAACAAAAAAGGTCTAAAACTATGCTAGGACATTAGGCTTCAGTAGACCCTCAAAAGAGAACTCAAACAGTCAAAGAAGGAACTTGGTGACTTCTACATTAGGCCATTGCAGTAAACTTTCATCTTCTTCTAAACCCCATAGAAAGCACTCCTATCATAAAAAACATAAAAAATATAAAAAACAGTTAGATGATTTTTACAAAAAACCATCTAAGAAATATTCTAAAAAACATTCTGATAAAAAATATAAACAAATTAGGACTCCTCCTGATTTGAAAAATGTTAGATATTTTAAATGTCATCAAAAAGGACATTATTCTAAATATTGTAAATTTTCTAAAAAATTAAATGAACTTCATTTAGATTCTGAAGTTTATGATAAAATTGTAAATCTTTTTTTAGATTCCGAATCAGATTCTGATTCATCTGTATATTCTTCTGAAGACGCTCTACAGATGGATGAGATTCACACCTCGTCATTAACTGAGACTTCTACATCTTCTAAATACTCTTTAAATATTCTGACTAAAGAACAACAAACACTTTTAGAAAATATTAAATACATTTCTGATCCTGCTTTACAAAAGCAGTATTTAGAAAAAATTCTAAATTCCATGTCTGATGAAAAGCCTATTTCAAAACCGTCTATTTTACCATCTACTTCTTCAAATACTTATGATTTAACAAATATTTTGAAAAAAATCTAAAAATGAATTTTCTATTTTTGTGTYTAATCTTCAGCAAGAGATTAAGATTATAAAACAAGAAATAAAAGATTTAAAAGAAAAACAGAAGCAAGATTCTGCTGTAATACAGATTCTGCTTTCTAAACATAATGAAAATTCCTCTTCTGATTCTGAGAAAGACGAGCCTTTAGAGCCTCTAGAACTTCCAGGTTAGATAGAATATATAAATCAAATTCTTCYAGATTTTCTATTTGTGCTTAGAGAGATTACTTCTCAGAAGTATTTCATTAAGWTTACTTTTAGATTTTCTGACGCTTATATTTTAGATACTGTTGCATTATTWGACACTGGTGCAGACTTGAATTGTATCAAGGATGGTCTTGTACCTAGTAAATTCCGAAAATCTATAACTAGTAGACTCTCTGCGACTAACAATTCCAAGCTTCAGGTTAAGTATAAGACCGAGGCGTCTATCATACATTCAAATGTCTGTATAAAGACTCCGTTTGTGGTARTCAATGACATTTGTCATCCGGTGATCTTAGGAACTCCATTCCTTCCTCTGATCACACCATATCAGTAAATTCTGAGTCTGTTTCGTTTAAGACGAAACAGACAAAGATAGTTTTTCTTTTTCTGGAAAAACCTTAGACCAAAAATCTGAATCTTCTTAAGGCATATTCTATTCATACAGATCAGATTAATGCTTTATCTTATTGTAAATATTTTGAATTAAAAGAATATARAAATTCTCTGTTTCATCTAAGGATTGACGAAACACTGCAGATACCAAAGATCCAATCAAGGATTTCTAAACTTAAGTCATCTTTTGAATCAGAACTCTGTTTTGATCTTCCAAATGCCTTCTGGGATAGGAAGCAACACATCGTTGACCTTCCTTATACTCCAGAATTTGATGAAAGGAATATTCCTACCAAAGCTCAACCTGCTCAGATGAATGCTAAATTGGAACAGCATTGTAGGAAAGAAATTCTTGATCTTGAGTCAAAACGAATCATTAGAAAGTCTAGATCCCCATGGAGTTGCGTTGCATTTTATGTCAATAAAAATGCAAAAATAGAGCGTGGTACTCTTGGGTTAGTCATAAATTATAAACCTTTAAATACTGCTCTGAAATGGATTCGATATTCGATTCCAAATCAGAAAGATTTATTATCTCGTCTAAATTCTGCTTGTATCTTTTCTAAATTTGATATGAAATTTGGATTCTAGAAAATACAAATTTCTRAAAAAGACAAGTATAAAACGGCTTTTACAGTCCCATTCGGCCAATACGAGTGGAATGTAATGCCATTTGCACTTAAAAATGCCCCATTTGAATTCCAAAGTATTATGAATAACATTTTTAATGATTATTCACAATTTTGTATTGTTTATATTGATGATRTTCTTGTCTATTCTAGGTCAATAGAAGAACATTTTAAAAATTTAAAAACTTTCTTTTATATTGTAAAGAAAAATGGTTTAGTTGTATCTAAATRAAAAATGTCTCTATTCCAGACTAAAGTCAGGTTTTTAGGATATTATATTTGTAAAGGCACAATAACTCCGATTGAAAGGTCGTTGTTATTTGCTAGTTAATTCCCTGATAAAAGTTTTGATAAAAATCAATTGTAGTGATTTTTAGGCAGTTTGAATTATGTGGTAGATTTTTTCCCCAATATAATTCGTCTTGCTAAACCGTTGCATGATTGATTAAAGAAAAATCCTGTCCCTTGGACAGATGAACATACCAAATTAATTCAGAGAATTAAATCGCTTGTGCATGAAATTCCTTGTTTGCACATTGCTGATCCTTCTCTGTTTAAAATTGTAAAAACTGATGCATTTGACATTGGTTATGGTGAAATATTAAAATAGGTTTTAAATGGGAAAGAAGCCATTGTCCGATTTACATCTGGACACTAGAATGACACCCAAAAATCTTATTCCACAATTAAAAAAGAAATTTTAAGCATTCTCATGTGCATTCAAAAATTTCAAAATGATCTTTTAAATCAAAAATTTTTATTACGTAAAGACTGTAAATCTGCGAAAGATGTTTTGCAAAAAGATGTTCAAAATTTTGCATCAAAACAGATTTTTGCCAGATGGCAAGCTATATTATCTATTTTTGATTTTGAAATTAAATTTATAAAGGTGATGCAAATTCTGTTCCTGATTTTCTCACTCAAGAATTCTGGGAGAATGCCACCCAGAAAAACAAGAGATAAAACTTCTAGTGAGGGAGCGATCCAAATTCCCCCTAAATGAACCTCCAAAATGCTGACAGCAGCAGTAGCCACTAAAAAATCTTGGTATGACATTTGCCAAGAAGAAGAAAAGACTACAAATTCCGGTCAACAATCTGGCTCAATCCCCGGCATTCCATCTCAGGCGTTGATGGAAACACTTGCAAATTCCAGAGAGTTCCAAGAACTTCTCAGCAAATTCCAAACGACTTCTTCAGACAAAGGAAAGGAGATAGTACTTGCCCCAAGTCAAAAGAGTCAACTGCAAATTCCATCTACATCCAGGGGTATTCTACAACGTACCTCCAAGGCGGATACAGAAACCTCTGTAGCAAAAACTACTAAGGCATCTACCCCTTTTATTAAAAAATCCATTTGTCAAAATATTATTTCTATTGAAAAATCTTTTCATAAAAAAATCCCCTTTGGATACCCTTCAAAAGCTTTTTGGGAAAAACTGGTATTACAAACCAACACATCCCTTAAAAACTCTAATTTTTTATCAAACTATTTTGAAAGTTTGTTGATCGGTGAAATTAAACATTTCTTTTAAGAAAAAACCCACCAATATCCTGCATATTCTACATTTAAAATTTTAAATATTTTATCCCCCGAGACATGGATTCAATGCCAAGGTGATCTTCAGCAAGAGTTTGGTTTTCCAGACACTTGTAAAAGTGAACCTTTCTATCACGAGTTCTTCACTTGTTGGGACTATCAGCAAGCATGATATCATGTTTTCTATATTCAAAATCCCAAGCATCAGCATATATGGCTGATCTATTTTGATACCCGTATATGCAGGCCTCATCCTTTCCATTTTGGTTCAACCAGTGGTGGGAGATCTTCGGTACCAATGAAGATTGGCTGAACCAGAAATCCCAGATAAAAACGGCCTACAATACCTTCAAATCCACCACAAACCCTCACATGAGGAATCCCATTTCGGGATATTACCCTTACTTCATACAAAATTCTACTTACCATGGGTTCTTTCCTGGTATTTAGAATATASCCCTGTACAAATCCCAATTATCCAGCGTAAATTCCAGATCAAATGGTGAACTTTTTTCAAAATTCCACAGTCCTTCCAGATGAAGTTTATCATCGAGTTCTGTCAACACAGACAGAATTCTCAGAAGATTATGGCTCCAGCCATCACGCCAAACCAGAAGAAATTCTTGATGGATAAATCCCAGCTCGCGGCCAGGCTTGCAGCAGCAAAATCCCCTGAAGAGATGCAGCAACTGCTCCTACAATACGTGCCCTCATCATCAAAATCTCAGGCGRTGTTCTACAGCATCACCAGCTATTGACTTGGACGAAGCCGATCTACTGCAGTAGAGGACTTCTCCAGAAAATTCCTTGAAAAATATCGTAAAGTACTGTTCTACTCTACATCAGAAATACTATAATACATAATACACTGTAGGCTCACTGTAGCACATCACTGTACACTGTAGCGCTCTCAGTTTTTAATTGAAGCGCTCACAATTTTACTGTMCAAATACCCCCTCCTTACTTCTATAAAAGGAGGCTTACCCCCATTTGTTAGGTAGAAGTTTTCAGACGGAGAGCAATTCTCAGCCTGTCCTCTCCTAGTCTAAATCCCTGTTCTGCAACGAACCTCTGAAGAATTCAGAGTAAATTTGTATCATTAATGTGAGTGATTCCTCACATTTATTTTCTTATAAATATATACAAATTCCTTCTCTTCATCTAAATCTCTACATGCATATGGAAGGCTAAGCCTCCTAATCTGCATATGCACGTTTAAGATTCCTTTTCTTATTTTTTTAAATTCCTTACTTGTTTTAAATTCTATATTTGTTATAAATCTATGCTTGGCCGGTTCTACAGCCTCTTATTTGTTTAAATTCTTGTTACGTTTTTATGATTAAAATTCCATCTGTATATTTATTTGTTTGATTTCATAAATTTTGATTATTAGAAATTCTGTGAATATTCCTTCTATCTCTGATTTCTTCTCTATCTTCTTCAATTATCTATCAAACCTCTTACCAAAGTGGGTCTAAATACCTCGATCTTGGCTGTTTTTAGGGACACTAATCTCTTCAAGAGATCTGCTTCATCAAGTAGCTCTGTTTCTAGATCTACTTCTGAAGATCCAACGATGTAATCAGACAATGGCTTCTTTCCCATTTAAAACCTGTTTTAATATTCCACCATACAATATCAAACTTCTTACCAAAGAGTGTTCATCTGTCCAAGGGACGGGATTTTTCTTTAATTGATCATGCAACGGTTTAGCAAGACGAATTATATTAGGGATAAAATCTACCACATAATTCAAACTTATTGTAAAGAAAAATGGTTTATTTGTATCTAAATCAAAAATGTCTCTATTCCAGACTAAAGTCAGGTTTTTAGGACATTATATTTGTAAAAGCACAATAACTCTGATTGAAAGGTCGTTGTTATTTGCTAATAAATTCCCTGATAAAATTCTTGATAAAAATTAGTTGCAGCGATTTTTAGGCAGCTTGAATTATGTGGTAGATTTTATCCCCAATATAATTCGTCTTGCTAAACCTTGCACAATAGATTAAAGAAAAATCTTGTCCCTTGGATAGATGAAATACAAAATTAATTCAGAGAATTAAATCGCTTGTGCATGAAATTCCTTGTTTGCATATTGCTGATCCTTCTCTGTTTAAAATTGAAAATGTCATTGACTATCACAAACGGAGTCTTTATACAGACATTTGAATGTATGATAGACGCCTCGGTCTTATACTTAACCTGAAGCTTGGAATTGTTAGCCGCAGAGAGTCTACCAGTTCTAGATTCCCCAAATTTACTAGGTACAAGACCTTTCTTGATACAATTCAAGTCTGCACCAATGTCAAATAATGCAACAGTATCTAAAATATAATCGTCAGAAAATCTAAGAGTAATCTTAATGAGATACTTCTGAGAAGTAATATCTCTAAGCACAAATAGCAAATCTGGAGGAATTTGATTTATATTTTCTATCTGACTTGGAAGTTCTAGAGGCTCTAAAGGCTCGTCTTTCTAAGAATCAGAAGAGGAATTTTCATTATGTTTAGAAAGCAGAATCTGTATTATAGCAAAATCTTGCTTCTGTTTTTCTTTTAAATCTTTTATTTTTTGTTTTATAATCTTAATCTCTTGCTGGAGACTAGGCATAGAAATAGAAGATTCTTGTTTAGATTTTTTCAAAATATTTGTTAAATCATAAATATTTGAAAAAGTAGATGGTAAAATAGAAGGTTTTGAAATAGGCTTTTCGTCAGACATGGAATTTATAACTTTTTCTAAATATTGCTTTTGTAAAGCAGGATCAGAAATGTATTTAGGATTTTCTAAGAGTGTTTGTTGTTCTTTAGTCAGAACATTTAAAGAGTATTTAGAAGATGTATAAGTCTCGGTTGATGACGAGGTGTGAATCTCATCAATTTGTAGAGCGTCTTCAGAAGAATATACAGATGAATCAGAATCTAATTCGGAATCTAAAGAAGATTTGCAATTTTATCATAAACTTCAGAATCTAAATGAAGTTCATTTAATTTTTTAGAAAATTTATAATGTTTAGAATAATGTCCTTTTTTATGACATTTAAAACATCTAACATTTTTCAAATCAGGAGGAGTCCTTATTTGTTTATATTTTTTATCAGAATGTTTTTTAGAATATTTCTTAGATGRTTTTTTGTAAAAATCATCTAACTATTTTTTATATTTTTTATGTTTTTTATGATAGGTGTTGTAACATCCCGAATTTTACTTTTATGAATATTTATTTAATCTCGTGAAATTGTGCCAATTAGGGTTGGACATTTTATATGTGGTCAATATTTTTTTAAATCGTACGTTTAATAAGTGCAAAAATATTATCCATATTGAAATAAAATTATCGTTAGTTAAAGGCTCGACTCGTGGGCCTACTTATTTGTTAGTCGGAAGTTGGGCTTTTTATCGAAGGGAAGCCCGTTATATTAAAATTACGGATTTTAGGTTAGATTTGGATGGGAAGGCCCGACAGGTTTAGATTACGGCCCAAAATATAAATTTAAAAAAGGAAAAAGAAAGAAAATAAAAGAAAAGAAAATATATAAGAAAATAAAAAGAAAGAAAAAGAGAAGAAAAGAAAAAGAAAAACACTAGAAAACTATCTTCTCCTTCCTGCCCCTGCCGCTGCCGCTGCCGCCGCCGCGGTGCCACTCTCCCTTCGCTATTGAGAAACCGTTCATCTCCTTCTCCTTCCTGCCACCGCTGCCGCCACTGCCATTCTCCCTCTACCCGACCCGACACCGCTCGTCGTAGTCTTCCCTTTCGCTTCCGTAGCACGCATCGTCAGCACCCGATTTTCGGAGCAATGATCAGATCTGATATCAGATCCAGTCGCTCGGAGATACGCGG
>MEJB01000023.1:3454218-3538075 GCA_001752375.1 Rhazya stricta
CCTTTCGATAAAAGTCCAATCTTCCGTCTTAATAAATAATTAGGCTCACAAACCGAGCCCTTAGCCTAAAATTACACGTCCAAGCCAGTTGGCATACAAATTTCACACAAAATCTAACAATTTAATAAAGGAAAATTCGGGGTGTTACAGGTTTCTTCCTCGAGTTTGTTTCTAACTCGTTCTCCTAAGAGATGTGGAAGTCCTGCTAAGAATTTTTCTTTCCAGAATGGCTGGTTACTATTTCTCTAAGCATTAGCGTAGTTAAGAAAGTATTTTTATAATATGAAATTCAGATAATTTTCTACACCCAAGGTTGGATAATAATTCAGCATTTTTATCCTTAAGGTGAGAAGGATCTCCAATAAAATGGAGGGAAATAGAAAGGATAAGAGTGGAAACCGCATCAGAAATGGTTTGACCACTAGCATCAACGATGAAGTTACCAGCTTCATCGATCCTAATGGCATTTAGAATATTTTGACGCTATTGACTGGTGAGGTAGTAGTCCCACCAACCTTTCAGCTAACCAGAGAAACCTGTAATGAGGAGTTCTGCTATAGCTYTATCCTCGTTTCCTATCTGGGTTTTGTAAGCATTTGCTGCCATCGTCATGTGCTGTTAAAAGCTGATGATTTGATAGTCAGACAAATTGTCTATGTTCCAATCATAGACGAATGAGGCATTAAATCTATATTGAGAAATTGGTTTGGCAACAGTAATATCTGGAGCCATAAGGGTATTTGGAACAGGAATAATCAACGACTGCCAAGTCATCGGATTGATCCTGGGAATTGACACAGATTTAGACTGAAACTGTTCTAAAGCCTAATCAGTGTCTAAAGAAGAAGAGTTTTCTTCTAAGACATTAATCTTGTTGGACTCAGAAACAGAATTTGAAATACTTTTACTARAGGCGGAGGATAATTCTAATTGACTTAGCTCATCCTAGATAGCTCTAGAGAATTCTAAATTATTTTCTCTAATGGATTTAACACTAGAGTCAGAAATTGAAAAGGGTTTAAAAGCAGGATTTTTAAGTTTTTTTCTTTTCTTCTTTCGAAGAAGCAGAARCAACGGATTTTTTAGAAATCATCGGAATGGATTTTTCTATCCTATCCAACTGTTTTCCTAAGGTATTTAGATGAGTATTTGTAAAATTATTTTGCACTGCAGTATTTTTAGTATTTTGTAAAATATCATCAGAAGGTGTTTTCAAAGGAATCACATCTACTGCCTTTCCTAGGTGATCTAATTTGATACCTATGAGAGATGGATGATTCGCTTGAATTTTGTGAGAGCCCGATAAAGACTGCCACTCAGGAATTTTCTTCGAAGGAGTCGTAATTAGCTGAATCAAAGAAAAAGGATATTTAATTTTATTAGGAATAATAAAATAATTTTAATTAGAAGTCTTAGTTAATTAATTTAGACTTGACTCGTTAGAGCCGTCCTCTTCTTATTCAAATCTAAAACTGGATTTGGAGTTTGATTTTGGACCAGAAGAAAACTAATAGATTTTAATTTAGTTGCACTTAGTGGTTAAGTAATAAAAATGGCCCACGAAAAAATTTTAGTTAGGGTTAAGTTAGCTTTTAAAAAAAAAAAAACCTAAGTCTTCTTCTTCCTCCCTATTGTGCTGCCGCCGCCCACTCCCAGGAAACCTTAATTGTCACACCCCCAGATTAGGAACCTTTATCCTAACCCGGGAATGTCACCATTTATTCACTGACACGAATTTGCGGAAACTCAAAAGAATTTAAACCAAATAATAAATACTTGATATAACACTCTTAATCCATAACATTCATTTATATTAACTTCAGGGTATCTTGGTTTGCCCACAAGCGACCTCCTCGCACCATCTGGTTACACTTCACCTGAAATGCAAAATGAGAGAAATGAAATGAGCTATAAAGCCCAGTAAATAAACCTCATCCATGAATACATAAACATGTCCTCCATGTCATGAATTATAAAATCTCATTTTCTCACTGAAAACCTTCAAAACATTCCCTTTTCAAAATCTCTTTACAAAACCTTTCCGTTGAAATTTATTACAGTAAAACATTTCCTTCCATTTCATTTGTGAGCTCACTGAGTGTAACGCCTAGCCATTAGGCTGTAGTGGGCCATTTGTTCTTTGGAACCTAATTACATTGTCTTTCATCTCTTCACCTCCCCGAGATGAATCATTACCTCCCTCCCAGAGGGTCAGTTCGGGTGCGCCAGTCCCCCACGCCCCATTTCCCACTCACATCCTTCATGGCTAGGTTTACACTTCTTTCCAAAAACTTTAACATTTTCTTAAACACGTTACAATTTATAAAATACATTCCCTTTCAAAATTTCATTTCCTAAACCATTTATTTCTCAATGTATGAATGTCTCATGCCAGAAGTGATATAGAACACTAACTACATGCCCATGACATGAAATGCATATAACCGTATATAACATATCATTCGACATAAAAGTGATACAGGACATGAACACATGTAACATTCCACACTATTACACACATCAACATACAATCCCATACACAACATATTATAGTAACTAAAAGAGTTCAAATTTATTCATTCATAACGTTAATGAGATGAGAGGATTACTTACATAAACATTCAACTCATGTAAGAAGATTCAATCATAATAACAACACCCTTACATCACCACTAAATGAGAATGAGAGTGTTTACTTACCCGGAGTCCTTTACGTTAAAACGGTTTCTTATTTAAATCTCGAAGTGAAATCCTTCGACTGTTCTCAATGTTAGGGCACTCGAATCAACCTATTTGTGATTACAGAAAGAAAGTCTATTTAGTTCAATCGTCCCAATTTAGATATTCAGGGTTCATTCCAAGAATTTCATTTGTCAATTATTAATTCATACTTAGTCCCCACATTACCAATTATCACGTCTTTTAAGGATACAATTTAAACTCCTTCATTCGGGTATTAAATTTAATTTATGTTCTCCCACAATTTTACTTTATAATGTAATTTTATAAATCATAAATTTCAATATTAATTATTAATAGTTTCATCTTCTAAGTCATAAAGTCCAAGAATCTCGGCAATGGTTTTGAGTTCTCGGGCATCTGAGAGTCAGTGCGTCTGGGCGTCGGTGCGCCTGGGCATTGGGCATCGGGCGCTTGCTGGGCGCTGGGCGCTCGCTGGCTCTGGGCACTCCCAAAACTAGCGAGCAGCCAGCCAAAAGAAACCATCAACAGCCTACGGTCTGATTTCAGCAAGGCTTTCGGCGACGAGCAAGACAGTGTTGGCACAAGGTCTGATCGGTAAAATGAAGGAACCGGCGACAGCAAGCTGAGGACTCAACTTCCGTGCTGTTGCTGGACTGATCAGGCTTCTCTGGATGGCGATCAGGACGTCGCGACCGGTGGACAAAGGAGGTCCGGTCGAGTAGAGGAGAAGAAGAAGAAGGTGAAGGCGGAGCTGGGCTGATCGCTTGGTCCTGAATTGCTATGGCTGTCTTCGGTAGACGTGGATGGCGCACCTCGGGAGTGCAGCAACCCGCCGTGACATAACAAGAAGGCRGCGAGCAGCAACCGAGGATGGATGATGGTTGCAAATTGGCAGACAGATCTGGAAGCCAGCAGCTCCAGTCGCGTAGATCTGGGTAAACCAACGAGCACCAAGTGGGTAACGCTGGTTGCAGGAAATCGACAACCAACAAGCGAGCAATCGAAGCACTGGCAACTTCGATCTGGATGAACTTAGTGAGTAGATCTGGTAGACTACGAGTGCAAGGGACGCGCAGATCTGATGACTGAACCAGATCGCGATGAAGGAAGAAAGTGGCAACAAACGAATCTGGGCAACGACGAACTGCGACCGAGTAGCAATTTCTGTTCTTGTCATCGAAGGAAGACGAATGACAGTCTGTAGCAAAAGTGAACACGCAGCGTCGGGTAGGGGAAGAAGAAGGTAACGCTGGCGGAAGGGTTTTGAGAAAGGGGTGGCGGCGGCTGAGATGAAGAAGACTTAGCGTTAAGGTTTGGGGCGGTGGCGGCGGCATGATGAGGAAGAAGAAGAAGGAGGAGATTCTAGGTTTTTCCATTTTATTATTTTATTTATTTATTTATTTATTATTAGTTTTTTTACTTAAGCCCTAATTCAAATTTTTCGGGCCTTTCCATTTGTAATTAATCCAATTCTTAAATTAAATTTAACGGGCTTTCTTTTGATTTAAATCTAGTTATCCAATTCTTTCTTTTGATTTAAAGCCTCTAACCAAATGAGAACCCTAATCCAACAAACATGATAATTCCGTACTTATTAATGTATAAATAAAACATTAACCATATAGAAAATTTTATCGAACCCTAGTTGGCTCATGGATTCGCACGATCAAACGAAAAATCCATAAAAAGGAATCCCGAGTGTTACACTAACCCACCTCACTCGCCGCTACCGTTTCTCCCTTGCCTGCCCGACACCGCTCGTCATGGCCTTTCCTTTCTCCTTCTTCTCTCTCCATCTTTTCTTGCCTTCTCCCACTACTTACACTCGAAGTGGCCACTGCTCATCACTGCTTGCGATCTGCTGGTTGCTTATCGCACAGGAGTTCCCTGCCAGATCCGTCCTTTCCAGGCTAGTGCTTGAAGGTTGCCGCTCGCAGCACGTATCGCCAGTGCTCGATTCTCAAAGCCGCAACCAGATCTGCTCGCCTCAATCTGTAGTCGCTCGGAGAAGCGCTACAATGCGACCCGAACAGCCAAGCCTCCCTCCTTGCTGTTGCGTGTCGTCCATCCTCGTCTACTGGTCGCCGTCACTTCTGATTACGCCGCGTAGGTTGCTGCACGCCAGAGGCACGCGATCCATGTCTACCAGAGTCTATAGCTGCTCAGGACCAAGCGCTCCGCCCAAATCTGCCATCTTCGTCGTCTCTGCTCAACCAGAGTTTGCCATAGCTGCTCTGGATGAAGCGGTTCGCCATCAGAATTTGCGATCTTTTCCCTCTTCTTCCTCCCTCGTGACCTGATCTGGATYTTCGCACTGCTGCACCACTCGCTCGACTTGCGGGTTGCTGCACGTCATCCATCCTCGAGTGCTCGCCGACTTCGTTCAGCCCTGAGAGGTTGTTCAGACTAGCAGCAGCTCAGAGGCTAGATTCTTGCTGGTTGTTTGCCGGCTTCCAACACCAGGCACCCAACAAGCACCTAAGCTCTCCGTGCCCAGGCGACTAGGCACCATRCGCCGTTCGCTCGAGCCAGTAGCCCGCTCATAGCACGTACACGATTAGGATAGCCATTAGCATACTCGGAGCATATTTCTTTCCCGAGCATGATTGATGCCATTACATCTTAAACTCGATACCACACTTGAGGTTCGGGATTCCAGGTGAATCCTTAGTTTCTTTATTTAAATTAACCGAATGGCCTAGGCTTTGTATTATGTAATAATAATTAAGGAAAAATAGAGAATATGTTTAATTGAAATTTAAGTTAGTATGATAAAGTAAAAAGGAGGATATAATTCTAGAATTATATTGAAATATAATTTAGGGTGAAATTAAGGTCTGTATGATAAAATAACGTATATTGTGATTACGATTATTATTGTTATTTTAAAAACAAATTAGGAGTCATGAAATTAAATTATACTATTACTAGTTCGATTTTTATTGACATGGAAATTCATCTTGAGAAATTATTAGTTAAGGTCAGCATAGGAAAAATGATGAAGGTATTAATGGTAAACACCTGTGTTAAATGAATGTGTTTGGTTAAACAAGTTTCAGATAAATATTCTTTGTATAATARTAATATTAGGATACTGTGGCACATTAACGTTGTGGGCAACCAAAGCACCCCGCTAGCGAAAGTAAACAAATTTACTAAGGACTATATGTAAGTAAATTCTCTCATTCTCATTAGCRTATATGTGTTGTGGTTATAATTAAATTTCTCTTAGGTGAATTGAATATGTATTGAATATGAGTTCGATGTAAGTAAATTCTCACATTCTCATTAACGCATATGTATTGTTATTATAATTAAATTGCTCTTAGGTGAATTGAATATGTATTCAATCTGAGTTCCATGTAAGTAAATTCTCACATTTCATGAACACTTATGAATGGATGTATCTAAATTCCTTTAGGTAGATTAATGTGTTGTATATGAGATTCTATTCAAGTAAACCCTCATACTCGCATATCTCTTTTGTTGTATGTTATGTGGTGGCGATATGGGATTTTGTTATGCAATGTATTGATTGTATGGAATGTTTTTATGTGTTTCATATCTTGTACCATTATTATGTCGAATGGCATGTTAATTACAGTTGTATACATTTCATGTCATAGGCAGGTAGTTATAGTATTCTACATCATTCTTGGCATGAGCCATTCATAGATTTAGAAAGTGAGTGGTTTAGGAAATGAAATTTTGAAAGGGAATGTATTTTATAAATTGTAACACATTCAGGAAAATATTAAACTTTTTAGAAAGGAGTGTAAACCTAGCCATGAAAGTGCCCAGCAAGCACAGGCGCCAAGTAGGCGCCCAATGCCCAACAAGCATAGGTGCCCAGCGCCTGACACCCAGTCGCACCGATGCCCATGCGCACCGACGCCCAGACACTAGAGCGCACCCGCAGCGCATGCACGAGGACCTATTGCCATTCCCGAGACATTTGGATATCATGAATTTTAAGGTGAAAACGCTAACACTTAATATTGAGACTGTATAATTTGTACATAGTTATGCCTGAAGTGAATTGAAGGGAAAATATAGATTAAGTTTATACCTGAGCTAAGAAGTCGAATTGTACCCTTAAAATGTAATGTTCGATAATATGAGAACTAAACATGGATTTATAAATGATAAAGGACATTTTTAGGATTAAACACATAATACTTAAATTAAGACGATCGAACTAAGTAGATCCTCCTTTTGTAATCAATTAGGTTATTTCGAGGGCTTACGTTGAGATCGATTGGAGGAGTCCACTTCCAACTTAAGTAAGAACCTGTTTACGTAAAGGACTCCGAGTAAGTAATCCTCCCATCTCATTAACATGATGAATGAATGTAATTGAACTGTTTTKGTTGTTCGAATATGTTGTGTATGGGATTGTATGATGACGTGTGCATAATTTTGTGGAATGTTAATGTGTGCATGTCTTGTAGCACTTTTATGTCAATTGATGTGCTATTATATTTCATATCTTGTTCTATTTGTTGAATGTTATATTATAGAAGGTTGTATTCATTTCATGTCATGGGCATGTAGTTAGAATTCTACATCACATCTGGCATGAACCATTTACACACTTAGAAGGTGAATGGTTTAGGAAATGAAATTTTAAAGGAAAACATAAAGTTTTGAAAATGCTAAAGTTTTCAGAAAGGAGTGTAAACCTAGCCACAAAAGATATGGTGGGAAATAGGGCGTGGGGGACCGACGCACCCGACCCTACCCTTTTGGAGGGTAGGTAAGAATGTTCACCTCCTTGGAGGTGAAAGTATGGAAGTTAAAAGAATGTAATATTAACCGCTTTGCAGTTCTACCAGTAAGAATGGAATCGGGTTCCAAATAACTATAGCCTATTGCAGAGCTTAGTGGCTAGGCRTTACACTCTAGTGAGCTCACGAACGAATGGAAATGGAAAGTTTTTKTAGTAAGTAAATTTTGAAGGAATGTTTTGTAAAGAAATTTTGAAAAGAGAATGTTTGGAAAGTAGTTTGTATTTAAAGGCGAAATTTTATAATTTCATGACATGTAGGACAGGTTGATGCATTCATGCATTGAGGTTACTTACTGGACTTTTTAGCTCATTTCTTTTCTTATGTGTCATTTGAAATGATATGTAACCAGATGGGGTGAGGAGGTCGCTTGTGGTCGAGCTATGATACCCGGGAACTAATTTTCGAATCAATTTATGTAATAAGATAAATATTTCTGAATGCTCTAAATTCTTGAAGCTTTCGCTGTCTTCATTTTTGAATGGTTTAAATTGTTGAGACTTCCGTTGTATTTCTCTTTTGAATGAATGTTGAGTTTTTAAATAATGGTTGATTTATTGCGAGTGACATGATGTAACATTCTCGGGTTAGGATAAGGTTCCTAATCTGGGGGTATTATATTAGCGCATAACAAATAATAAATCAAGGAAATAATTATTTATTTCTAACYGGCACATTGAACGTTACGGCCTCCAAGTCCTTTCATTGTAAATTAATCAATTTACTAACAATCATTAATACAATCTAATTAGTGGATTAGAACATAAATCTTGTATATATATATATATATATATATATATATATATATATAAAGTTCAAAAAGAAAAATAGAAACTAAATCCCGAGTGTTACAAATCTAGGCTTTACACCTCTTTCCAAATCTTTACTGTTTTGAAAAATCATTTACCCGTAAAATCCCATTTCTTTTACCAAACTTCTTTTCTTAGAATCTTTACCTTCTAAAATGCACGATTATGACTTATGCCAGGAAATGATGTAAAATACTGTTAACTACATTGTAAGACCCCGACCTAGAGTGGGTGATGTGATGTAATGGATATGATTTGATTGGTACTACTCATACCATCAAGATGCATCTTCTTCTTGGAAGCTCATCTCATGAGAACTTCAGTGTTAAGCGTGCTTGACCTGGGGTAATTCTRGGATGGTTGACCCACTGGGAAGTTCCCGGTGAGAGCGTGAGTGAGGACAAAACGTGCTGAAAAGACTCATGGTGGTTTGTGAGGCCAGTCCATCAAATCTAATAACGTACCGACCCAGTGTACGGTGGTTTGCTGCTCACTACACTCGACCCGCCTAGATTCGTGGCCCCTACGCACCGAAGCTTGCATGCTGCTCGTCCCCGTTCTACTTCTTTTGGGCATTGTTGTTGCCCACTGGTCAGGCTGCTCGATGAACTGACCAAATCAGTCACCGGCTCACCGCCTTCGGCCGTCCAGATCTTTTTTCCTCGTAGTACTTTTGCACGTAGCCGTGATCGGTGCTATGCAGTCTATGCTGACCAAGAGCGGATAGCTAGAGCTCACCAAGCACTGTGCATCGTCTATCAGTCGTGTGCATCGTCTGTTCATGACTAGTGCTGTTGCGTGCACATGCCTGAGCTCACGCCTCGGACGCAACATAGCTTCATACACAACACTTAGAATTGGCAGGATTAAAGGTGAAATCATTGTTTCTTTGATTTCATTAATCAAACAATTCACATAATTGTATTCAGTATTGATGAATTTTAGAAATCGCAGATTTCATTTATACATGATTTAATGTTGTATTTAAATTAGTATGAGGAATGAATTTTAGGAATGTATAGTGATTATGATTAAGACTACCTTTGTTAGAGGAAGTTTTGGAAAATGAAATAACWTATACGTTTGGTATGTTATTGTTGTTAAATTTGAATCATAAATACAGATTAATAGGGATAATGACGTTCATAGGATAAGTGTAAAATGTTTTAAAGTTGGACAATCATGTTAAATGAATTTTCTTTTTGTAATAATAATTAGGCTACTTTCGGGCATATTGACATTGGGGGCAGCCAAAGGACTCTGCTTTACATTAAAGTAGAATTCTAACGTTAAAGACTTCAGATAAGTAAACTCCATTCTTTTCATATGRGTTTCTATTGCGAATGTAATGTGATATATGTTAAATGTTCTAGTATGTTTATTATGTGATCATGTTGAAGTAAATTTGTGAGAATGATATCTGTTACAGGTTAGAACATTGTTTCATGTTCATGTTCATTATCATGATRTATTTTCCTTGGGAAAGTTTGCATTTTCATGGTTTTGATAAGAGAAATGAGTTAAAGGGTAAGGTTTAGAAATGGAAATTTGTAAACGGTAATGAATTTTGAATGTTAGGAAATGGAAAAGATAGTGTAAGTCGAAGCCATGAAAGACATGAGTGGGAAATGAGGTGCGGGGGACCGACGCACCCGACCTAACCCTATTTGTAGGGTGGGAATGGAAGTAAAATATACCTTTATTGAGGTGAAAGTAAAAGGAGAAGTTATTGAATTGTTATCCATGTAACGGTTCTACTGGTAGAATTTATTTGGTTCCAAAGAATAATGGCTCACTGCAAGCTTAATAGCTAGGCAATACACCAAGTGAGCTCACGTTAGAAAGGAAAAACTTTAGAGAATTTAGACAAAACAAATTTTGAAATTTATAACAAATAAGGTATGTCATATGCATTCATGCATTTGGAATTTACTTACCCCTTTTTCCCCTTATTTTTGCATTTTAGATGATGAGTAGCTAAATAGTGCGTGGAGGTTGCTTGCGTGCATATTGGACAAACCCGAGTGCCTTGATTTGAAATAAATTCTTGTTGAATAATGGGAGTTTTCATAGGAAAATCTTTAATCATGTACTCATTCCTTTATTCGCCATTAATATGTTCTTTTATATTATCTCTGGGTTGTAATTTTAAAGGAGTATTTTCTTGGTTGATGAGTTTTGGAGGTTTTTAGGATTTCGAGTTATATATATATGAGTAGGGAAATGTTGTTGTGGAATTTCTGATTTGTATACAGGGGTTAAATATTGATATTATAAAGAAAACTCTGCCAAAATTTTTATAAATCCTTTAAAATAAATACATTCAAATTTGGTTTTCCGCAGTAGTTAATATAAGTAAAGTTAGTAACGTTTYCGGGTTAGGATAGTTCCTAATCTGGGGGTGTTATAGTTTTGGTATCAGAGCTTAGAAGTTAAAAAATGATTTTGTGCACTTCACATAGCAATATTTATGAATTCATGAAAGCTATATGGGTATCAAGCCATGCCACAAGCTTCCCTTCCTGGACCATTTGGTAAGTTTATGTTTTGATTAAATTCTAGAATGATGTGAAATGTTAATTGTTATAAGTATGTTTTGATTATAATGGCATGGCTTGTGGCATAAACTTAACCCTGGGTGTGGTATTGAGTTTAAGATGTAATGGCATCAATTACGCTTGGAAAAGGAATATGCTCCGAGTGTGCGAAACGGTGGTCCTAGTCACACACGTCCTGCACCCAGGCGCCTGGTTGCCTGGTCGCCTGGGAGCCTTGGGCAAATTCTTCCGGGCAAATCTATTTTTCCGATCAAGTAGCGAGTTCCAGTGACGAACTCCAGCAAGAAACAACTAGATGTCGAGCAAAACAGCAAGTGGCGGTGCTCACAGATCTGGCCGAGCATTAGTGGTTGCACGGCAGCTTTCTCCAAATAGCTGTGGATTTGAGCAACAACAATCGTGATGCGCCTGGTTCTATGAGCATCGCGATGAAATGTTATGGCGATTTGCAACGCATGTGGATGGCCAGCTGACGACGATCGGCAGTAAGGAAGCAGAATGGCGACCACTATGTGCAGAGATTGGCTTTCGGCCCAGAGATGCAGGAATAAAAAGACAGTGGCTCTAATCTAAAACTTCGAAGGACGAGTGGCAAGGATGGAGAGAGCAAGAGGGGAAAGGTCGGCAATGGGAAGGGTAGTCAAAGGAGGCGACGGCGGCGAGAAGGGGGTTAGGGTTTGGGGTTTTTGGTGAAGAAGATGAACAATCGTCTTCAAATTAAATAGTTTTTCTTTTTTTTGAATTAACTCAACTCTAACCGAAATTCCTTTGTGGGTGATTTTAATTCCTTAACCAACTAAGCCTAACTAAATTAAGATCTATTAGTTTTCTTTTGGCCTAAAATCGAACTTTAAGTACGATTTTAGATTTGGATAAGAAGAGAATGGAGTCTAACGGGGTCAAGCCTAAATTAATTAATGAAATATTTTTAATTAAATTAAACTAATAAAATCTCTCATATAAATAGATATACTCACACAATAATGCATAAATAAATAACCAGTCACAAAAATAATAATTTATTTCTAATTAGCACATCGAACGTTACGGCCTCCAAATGCTTCCGCTGTAAAAGAATCAAACCACTAATAATCATGAATATAATCTAATTAATGGATTAAAATATAAATTATATAATTCTATAAATTTTGTAAAATTAAAAATAAATCTCGGGTATTACATCTTGAACTCCGAAAGGTAGTGAGGGAGGTGGATAGCTTAGATGTGGGATTGAATAYCTTAGGATAAGGTTTAATATCTTAGGGAGTGCCATTAAACACTAGAAACATCTATGTTCACCCACAAAATCATATGAGACTTGAGCATCAAAGCCAAGTAACTCCAACAGGTAAAACRACTTAGTGAAATAGGAAGAAGGACCAATAAATTGTTTTCTATCTTGATTTACTTTTTTACTGTAGTTAAGCTTTTGCTGCATCATTGCTGTAGGGTTGATGCTGCAACATTAATGTTTTACCTTTGCTATGACATTATTGTAGGGTTGATTCTGCAGCTTTGATGTTTTGACTTCTTGAACATTAGTGTAACACCCSAGATTTCTTTTATAAATTTTTTGTTTGATCGTRCAAATCTGTGAGCCAACTTGATAAAATTTTCTATATAGTTAATGTTTTATTTATACGTTAATAAGTGTGGAATTATCGTGTTTGTCGGATTAGGATCCTTGGTTGGTTAGAGGCTCGACTCGTTGGACTTATTCGTTTTCATTCAAAAAACTAGATTTTTATCGAAAGAAAGCCCGTAGAATTTAATTTAATGGATTTCGGTTAATTACGAATGGGAAGGCCCAAAGGATTTGAGTTAGGGCCCAAGTTAAAAAAAAAAAAAAAAAACCCAAAGCCCTAAGTCTTCTTCTTCTTCATTATGCCCCCGCCACCCCAAACCCTAACCCATCCTACCCGCTGCCACAGCCTTCACTCCCAGAAATCCTGCCGCTCACACCCCCTTTTCCTCCCTTAGCCGCTGCCATCCTCTTGACCCTTGTGGCAATCACTGCATTTCTTCTCCTTCTTCCCTCTTCCTTCTGCCCGACGCAGCTTCGCCGTTGGAGTTCTAGAGCTGCTTGGCGAGAGCTCTGTGATGCCATCTGTGTGCATCGCTCAGCCACTCGCGAACATCTGACTAGGAGTCCGCGCACCCGACCAGAGGTCGTCCAGATTTAGAGCCTCCCGAATCGGCCATCGATTACTCTGCCTATCGCGTTGCTGATGCCGCTAGCCCAATCTACTAGCCAGGTCCACGAGCTCGACTGCTGCTCACTAGATCCCCGCGTCTTGCCCACTGCTCGGACGTTCTGTCGCACAGCCAGACCTGCCTTCATCTTTTTCTTCTTCTCTTCTGCTCGACCTATCTACGCGACACCATCATCCACCCACGCTGCTACTTCTCGACCATGATTAGGGCAGGACTTCTTGCCTTGCCCAAAGATCGCAAGATTTGGGCATCCCGTTGCCGGTCTCCACTGTAGACGGCGACGTCATTCCGATCACGGCTCTCCGCAATGGTAAAAGCCTTGCCGGAATTAGGCCTGTTATCGGCTGTTTGCTGCTGGTCTTTCTTTGGGTTGGCTGTTCGCTAGTATCCAGAGCTGGGAGTGCCCAGCGCCCAGGACCCAAGCACCCAGGTGCATCGACGCCCGACGCCCGACGCCTAGGATTGTTGYACGCGCACCGCTTGAGCGCATACCCGAGAACCCAAAACCATTTCTCGAGACATTTGGGCTTTGTGGACTTAAAAGGTGAAAATATTATTAATTAATATTGAAATTTATGACTTTTGAAATTATATCCTAAAGTAAAATTGTGAAGAACATAGAGATTAGGCTTAATACCCGAATAAAGGAGTTTAAATTTTACCCTTAAAAGGACATGATAATCGATAATGTGGGGACTAAATATGGATTAATAAATTAGCAAATGACATCCTTAGAATAAACATTGAATATCTGTATTGGGACAATTGTATTAAATAGACTTTCATTCTGTGATCAAAATTAGGTCGTTTTGAGTGCCCTAACATCGAAAACGGTCGAATGATTTCATTTCGCGACTTAAATAAGAACCTTTAACATAAAGGACTTCGGGTAAGTAAACTCTCACATTCTTATTAACGTATGTTGTGATTGTTATTTAATCCGATATTTATTTAAGTAAATTCTCCCATTTTATTAACGCATATGATTGGATGTATTTGAATTCCTTTAAGTAGATTAATGTGTTGGATATGAGATTTCTATGTAAGTATAAACTCTCACATTCTCATTAATGCATGTGTGTAATTGTTATTTAATCTGAGATTTATGTAAGTAAATTCTCCCATTTCATTAACGCATATGATTTGATGTATCTGAATTCTTTTAGATAGTTTAATGGTTATCTGTGGGATCGTATTATAAGGTGTGTTAATCGTGTGGAATGTATCATGTGTTTTATATACTGTTTCATATATTGTATTGTTTGTGGAATGATATGTTATATACAGTGGTTTGCATTTCATGTCATAGGCATGTAGTTAGTGTTCTACATCATTCCTGGCATGAGCCATTCATACATGGAGAAGTGAATAGTTTAGGAAATRAAATTTTGAAAGGGAGTGTATTTTATAAATTGTAACGTGTTCAGGAAAATGTTAAGGATTTTGGAAAGGAGTGTAAACCTAGCCATGAAGGATGTGAGTGGGAAATGGGACGTGGGGGACCGGCACACCCGACCCTACCCTCAGGAAGGGTAGGTAATGATTCACCTTGAGGAGGTGAAGAGAATGAAAGAATGTTAACTGCTCTACGGTACTACCGGTAGGAATGTAATCGGGTTCCAAATAAGAATGGCCCACTGCAAGCCTAATGGCTACGCGTTACATTCAGTGAACTCATGAATGAAATGTTTTACAAATTATATATTTTGAAGGAAAGTTTTTGTAAAGAGATTTCGAAAAGGGAATGTTTGGAAAGTTTTCATTGAGAAAATGAGGTTTTATAACTCATGGCATGTAAGACATGTTYATGCATTCATGCATGAGGTTTACTTACTAGGCTTTATAACTCATTCCATTTCTCCCATTTGCATTTCAGATGATGTGTAGCCAGATAGTGCGAGGAGGTCGCTTGTGGGCAAGTTATGATATCCTGAAGTTAATGTAAATGAATGTTATGGATTAAGATGGTTGTTTTAAGTATTTAGTATTTGGTTTAAATTCTTTTGAGCTTCCACAAATTCGTGTCAGTGAGTAAATGGTGAGATTCCCGAGTTAGGATAAAGGTTCCTAATTTGGGGTGTGACAATTAGTACATTGAGGATTCTTAACTCCAACTCACTTTTAAGCTCTTAATCATCTAGTATGTGTGCGATTTCTATGATTTGTTCCTGAATCTTTGTGATTAGACAATTTTATATTATTTTCCTTTGTTTTATAACTGTTTGATTTTATTAGGAATTTAAACCATTATTTTTGAACCAACAATCCTTGTGGGATGATACTCTTATTCACTCTATATTACTTGTAGATCATGTATACTTAAATGAGTGAAGCTTTATTGTGTATACGATTTTTGTCTATCAAGATTTTGGCGTTGTTCCGGGGATTGTTATGTGTTTGGGTGATATTTGAATTTCTATTGCTTTTATTTTTCTTATTCCTATCCTATATTCTTATTCTTTACTCTTGTTCTTGACCGTTAATTTTCTTCCATGAATGTTGAAAGAGGACAACATGTATCCCTTTGATCCTAGATTGGAAAGAACTTTTCGTTCTAGGAGAAGAAGACAACGTGAAAGTGCTAGTAAAAGAAGAGAAATGGCTAAAAAAGAACAAGGGAATTTGTTGGGTATTAGTGCTGTCGAACTCAATGTTGCAGAAAAAGCTATAACGATAGYTGTTGAGCATAATGTTGTAACAATGGCGGCCAGATTGAATGTAGAAAGAAATGTTGGAGCTATGGCTGATGATAGAAATAGAGCCATCAGGGATTATGCAATACCTATGTAAGATGATCTTCAGCCAGGCATTATGAGGCCTCTTATTTAGGCTCAACATTTTGAGCGGAAGCCAGTTATGTTTCAAATGCTTTAGATAGTGGGGTAGTTTAGTGGTATGGCAATAGAGGATCCTCATAAGCATATCCATTTGTTCTTGGAAGTAAGTGATGCTTTCCAGTAGCAATGGGTCAATAAGGAAGCTGTCAGAGTCAAACATTTTCCATATTCATTGAGAGATCAAGGTAGAGATTGGCTAAACACTTCACCTCTCCATTTTGTTACTTCATGGAGTGATTTGGCAGGGAAGTTCTTGTTCAAATATTCCCCTCCAACAAAAAATTGTCAATTTACAGAATGACATTATAGCATTTAAACAGCATGGTGATAAGAAATTTTATGAGGCCAAGGAGAGGTTTAAGGAGCTTTTGAGGAAATGTCCACATTATGGGATTCCCCATTGGATCCAAATAGAGGCTTTCTACAATGGATTAAGCCCTCAATGTAATACCCAGAACGTTATTTTCCATTTTCATGAATTTTATATGACCATAAAATTTATATGCGATTTATTTATTATCATGAAATGTTGGTGTTTTGGTTATTTTGCAGCGAAAAGACTTGAAGGCCCTAATGTTTGATGTGCCAATTAGAATTTAATAAATTATCTATGTTATTATTGTTTATTTGTGCGTTAATATGAGAGTACGTTTATTTAATTATGGGATTTATAGTGCTAATTGAATTAGAGGTTTAGCTAATTAATTTTTGTAATACTCGGGATATTACTTTTTATGAATTTTGTATGATTGGATGATTGTGTGCCAACTAGGGTTTGATAATTTTYTATGTGATCATTTTTTTAATTGTATGTTTAATTAAGTATGGACTTATCATGTTAATCGAATTAGGCTTTTTGGTTAGTTAGTGGCTCAACTTGTTAGCTTATTCACTCCTTATTCGGAAACTAAAATCTAATTTAATACTAATTTTGGCCGAAAGGAAAGCCCATAGAATTTAATTTATTGAACTGAATTGGTTATAGAATGGGGAGGCCCAAAGGATTTGGGTTAGGGCCCAAATTATAAAAAAAAAACTAATCGGCTTAGCCTAGTGCCATCTACCCCTCTTACCCAAAACCCTTCCCACTGCTACACCACCTCCTTTTTTCCCTTTGCCGACGCCGCATTGATCATCATCGTCGACGCGACTCAAGCTTGTCGCCTTCCACAACCAATCATTGTCTAGCCAGTTGTTGCTCAATAGGATTTCTTGTAGTGATCCCGTTTTTGCGCCATCGATCCACTACTGCTGCACATTGCTCATCGTTCCTCACGGCCCCTCATCCCTGCCTTGGCCATGCCAGTCTAGAGTCGTCTGCCCATACCTCAACTGGAGCTGCTAGTTCCTATATTTAGCCGTTCGTCGTCCGTTYGGATCTTCTTCTTCTGCCCATATTCGAGCTCGTCCAGATTYGATATCCTTTCCGCTCCGTTGCTTGAAAGCCGCTGCTCGCAGCACGCATCTACTTGTTGGTTGCTCACCAGTCGCCAGTGCTTAAAGCCACCACTAAATCTCGACGTTGACGCTCTGCTTCATAGGCGTGCTCTTTCCCCAGATCTCTCATCAAGCTTGCTGCTCGATAAGCCTCATGCCGGGCTCAGTTTGGCGCTTAACACCAGACCTTCTACCTGCTATTGGAGCGAAGCATCTTTGACTAGAGCTCGTCGTCGGTCGTTTTCGTTGCTCGCCCAGATCACCGGTTCTGTTTGCCATTGCCGCCTAGAGAGAGTGTCCAAACCAACAGCAGCTCGAAGGCTGGGTTCCTTGCTGGCTGTTCGTTAGCTTGACCAGAATAGAGGACGCCCAGGAGACCAGAGCAACCAGATGCCTAGGGAACCAGACGCCTAGGCGAACAGACACCGTGTGCTACCAGGGCTGCTGTGTGCGTGCTCCCTGAGAGCACATCAGGGGCGAAACGCCGCTTTCGCGACACTTAGAGTTTGTCAATTTAAAGGTGAAAATATTGTTATTCGATTTTAGAATTTAATGACATATGTAATTATGTTCTACAGTGAAATTGTGAGAGAACATAGATTAGGTTTAATACCGAATCTAAGAATGAGTTTAAATTDTATGAAGAATGTGTTTTKACTTAGAAATGTATTATTTTTTGTATTACCATTATCAATTTTTGAGAGGGATAAAAAGCTATGAAATAAGTTGTACCTTTAAGAATGTGATAGTTTTGGCGATGTGGGAATTAAGTACGGGTTAAAATTTGGCAAATGACATTCATAAGATAAGCGTTAAATGTTTTAATCTTAGACAATCGTGTTAAATGAATTTTCTTTTTGTAATAATAATTAGGTCATTTTCGAGCACATTGATGTTAAGAGCGATCTAGGGACTCTGCTTTGCAATTTAAATAGAATTTTAATGTTAAGGACTCCAAGTAAGTAAATCCCCACACTCACCTACTTATTCCGTTTCGTATTATGTGGTGATTATATTGGACTGTGTTATGATTGTGTTGAATTATTTCATGTAATATATTTCGTACTGTTATTATGTTGAATGTTATTTAAATACGGATTTATGTAGTTCATGTCATGGGTATGTAGTTATAGTATTCTACATCATTCCTGGCATGAGCCATTCATACATTTAGAAAACGAATTGTAATACCAGAGATTTAGCTTCTATTTTTTTTCGAACTTTATATATATATATATATATACAATTTATATTCTAATCCACTAATTCGACTGTATTTATAATTGTTAGTAAATTGATTAATTCAGGGCAAAAGGACTTGGAGGCCGTAACGTTTGATGTGCTAATAAAAAATAGATAATTATTTTATTGATCAATTATTTGTTATGCTTTAATATGTGAGTATGTTTAGTTAAAGTTGAAATTTTATTACTTTACTTTAATTAGAAATCTTAGTTACTTAATTTAGACTTGGCCCGTTAGAGCCCGTCCTCTTCTTATTCAAATCTAAAACCGGATTTGGAGTTCAATTTTGGGCCAGAAGAAAACTAATAGACTTTAATTTAGTTGGGCTTAGTGGTTAAGTAATAAAAATGGCCCATGAAKAAATTTTAGTTAGGGTTGAGTTAGGTTTCAAAAAAAAAAAAAAATTTAAAGATGAAGATTACTATTCATCTTTTTCCCAAAAAAAACCATAGTCGCCACCAACCGGCGCCTTCTCCCTTTGACCTCACAGATACTGTCCWTCCCATCCTCTCTCTCTCTCTCCCCCCTCTTCTCTACTGATGCCAAATGCCACTCCATCTCCTCAGTTCTCCTCAAGCGACTAGACGCCCAGGCGACTAGGGGCCCAGATGCCCCAGGGCCTGGTGCTCGATGCCCAGCGACCCGATGCCTAGGTGCCCAGGCACTGTGTGCCATCCACTAGAGCCAGTAGAGCCTGACCTRGACCACAGTTCACATGCCCGGAGCGTATTTCTTTCCCGAGCATGATTGATGTCATTACATCTTAGACTCAATACCACACTTAAGGTTCGGGATTCGAGGTAAATMCTTAGTTTCTTTATTTAAATTAACCGAAGAGCCTAGGTTTTGTATTATGTAATAATAATTAATGAAAAATATGGAATACTTTTGATAGAAAATTTAACTTAGTATGATAAAGTAAAAAGGAGGATATAATTCTAGAAATATATTGAAATATAATTTATGGTGAAATTAGGATCTGTATGATAAAATAACATATATTATGATTACGATTATTATTGTTATTTTGAGAACAAATTAGGAGTCATGAAATTAAATTGTACTATTAGYAGTTCGATTTTGATTGACATGGAAATTCATCTTGAGAAATTATTAGTTAAGGTCACCATAGGAAAAACGATGAAGGTATTAATGGTAAACACCTGTGTTAAATGAATGTGTTTGGTTAAACAAGTTCTGGATTAATTTTCTTTGTGTAATAATATTAGGATACTGTGGCATATTAACGTTGTGGGCAACCAAGGCACCTTGCTAACAACTTAAAGTAAAAATTTACTAAGAATTACAAGCAAGTAAATTCTCACATTCTCATTAACATATATATGTTGTTGTTATAAATAAATTGCTCTTAGGTGAATTGAATATGAGTTCTATGTAAGTAAATTCCGACATTCTCATTTAGTGATGATGTAAGTGTGTTGTTATTATGATTAAATCTTCTTATGTGAATTGAATGTGAATTGATAATTGCTCTTATGTGTTATAATGTGATATTACTCCTAGTATGTGAATTTTATTACTCATTGACATGTTAGAAATTTTAAGTTAAGGGTTGATGTGGTCCATGAGCACGTAAATTGCAGTAGTTGCATATTTCTTGTATGGACATAATCATACATTCAAGAAAGGAAATAATTTTAAAGAATGAAATTTGGATATGTAAATGTTTTGAGGAATGAAATTTTTAAAGATGTTATTTTATGATGAATGATTTCCAAACGTTAAGGATTTTGAAAAAGGGGTGTAAAGCCAAAGCCATGAAAGATGTGAGTGGAAAATGGGATGTAGGGGACTGGCGCTGTCACACCCCAGATTAGGAACCTTTATCCTAACCTGGGAATGTCACAATTTACTCACTGACACTAATTTATGGAAGCTTAAAAGAATTTTAAACCAAATAATATATACTTAATAYAATCATCTTAATCCATAATATTTATTTTCATTGACTTCAAGGTATCATCATAACTTGCCCACAAGCGACCTCCTCGCCCCATCTATTTACACATCATCTGAAATAAAAATAAGAGAAAGGAATGAGCCAAAAAGCCCAGTAAGTAAACCTCATGCATGAATGCATAAACATGTCCTAYATATCATGTGATTATAAAATTTCGYCTTTAAAATGAAAAATTTTCCAAACATCCCCTTTTTGAAAACTCTTTACAAAACCTTTCCTTCAAAATTTACTAACAGTAAAACATTCAATTTCCTTTCATTCGTGAGCTCACTAGAGTGTAACACCTAGGCATTAAGCTGCAGTGGGCCATTTGTTCTTTGGAACCCAATTACATTTCTACTGGTAGAACCGTAATGCGGTTAACATTCCTTTACTTTTACTTTTTCTCTTCACCTCCTAGAAGTGAATCATTACCTCCCTCCCAGAGGGTCGGTTCGGGTGCGCCAATCCCCCACGCCCCATTTCCCACTCACATCCTTTATGGTTAGGTTTACACTTCTTTCCAAAAACTTTACCATTTTCCTGAACACGTTACAATTTATAAAATACATTCCCTTTCAAAATTTCATTTCCTAAACCATTCACTTCTCAATGTATGAATGGCTCATGCCAAGAATGATGTAGAACACTAACTACATACCCATAACATGAAATGCATACCACTGTATATAACATATCATTCGACATAAATATAGTACAGGATATGAAATACGTACAATTCATTCCACACAATTAACACATCTCACAACACAATCCCATACCCTACATATTAAACTGACTAAAGGAGTTCAATTACATTCATTCGTAAATATTAATGAGATGTGAGAGTTTACTTACATAGAATCTCATATCCAACACATAAATCTACTTAAAGGAATTCAGATACATCCAATCATATGCGTTAATGAAACGGGAGAATTTACTTATATAGAACTCAGTTAAAAATAACACATATACATTAATGAGAATGTGAGAGTTTACTTACATAGAATCTCATATCCAACACATAAATCTACTTAAAGGAATTCAGATACATCCAATCATATGCGTTAATGAAACGAGAGAATTTACTTACATAGAACTCAGTTAAAAATAACACATATACATTAATGAGAATGTGAGAGTTTACTTACATAGAATCTCATTTCCAACACAAAAATCTACTTAAAGGAATTCAGTTACATCCAATCATATGCGTTAATGAAATGGGAGAATTTACTTACATAGAACTCAGATAACAATAACATATATACATTAATGAGAATGTGAGAGTTTACTTACCTGGAGTCCTTTACGTTAAAAATTTTTATTTAAGTCGCGAATGAAATCCCTCGACTGTTCTCAACGTTAAGGCACTCGAAACGACCTAATTTTGATTATAGAAAGATAGTTTATTTAGTATGATTGTCCCGACTTAGATATTTAGGGTTTATTCCAATAATGTCAATTGCCAATTATTAATTCATACTTAGTTCCAACATTACCAATTATCATGTCATTTAAGGGTACTGTAACACCCCCAGATTAGGAACCTTATCCTAACCCGGGAATGTTACGTCATTCCATTCACAAATAATCAACCATCATTTAAAACTGAACATTTATTCAAAATGAAGACAGCGGAAGCCTTTCTAAACCATTCAAAAACAAAAATCACAAAGAAACTTCAATAATTTAAAACATTCAGAAATATTCATCTTATTTCATAAATAAATTCAAAAATCAGTTCTCGGGTATCGTAGCTCACCTACAAGCGACCTCCTCGCCCCATCCATATCATCTGCAATGAAACATGAGGGAAAGGAATGAGCTAAAAATCCCAGTAAGTAACTTCATGCATGAATGAATGAACATGTCCTACATATGAAAATTCAAGTTCCTCATTTTCAATGAAAAACTTTCCAAAACATTCCATTCTCAAAACTCATTACAAAACATTCTCTTCAAAATTCACTTACAATAAAAGCTTTCCATTTCCATTCACTCGCGAGCTCACTAGAGTGTAAAGCCTAGCCACTAAGCTTGCAGTGGGCCATTCTTATTTGGAACCCGATTYCATTCCTACCGGTAGAACCGCCAAGCGGTCAACATTCAAAAAAAAGGTTTTCATTCACACTTTCACCTCCAAGAAGGTGAACATTCCATTCTTACCTACCCTTCAAGAGGGTAGGGTCGGGGCGCCGGTCCCCCACGCCCTATTTCCCACTTAAATCTTTTGTGGCCAGGTTTACACTCCTTTCTTAAAACTTTAACATTTCCAAAACTTTAACCTTTTCCTTTAAAATTTCATTTTCTAACCATTCACTTCCTAAATGCGTGAACGGCTCATGCCAAATGTGATGTAAACTTCTAACTACATGCTCATGACATGAAACGCATACAATCTTTCATAAGATAACCTTCAATAAATAATACATGATATGAAATCACAACAGCATTCTTTAACATAAAGTACTACTAAATACGAACAATTCAACTTTCGTCACAATTCGATGCATCAACATAAAAATTCCACACAACACATATTCCAACAATTAAAAGCATTCAAATTCATTTATTTATAATGATATGAATGAGAGGATTGCTTAGCCGAAGTCCTGTACGTAAACGGATTCTTACTTAAGTTGGAAGTGGACTCCTCCAATTGATCTTGACGTATGTCCTCGAAATGACCTAGTTGATTACCCAAAAGAAGGATCTACTTAGTTTCGATTATCTCAACTTAAATGTCTTTTATAAATTTATTATTCCAATTTCGTTCTCATAATATCATATATTACGTTTTAAGGTACAATCCGACTCCTTAGCTCGTGTATAAACCTACCTAACTACATTCCCCATGAATTCACGTCAAGGTATATTTATTACAAGTCATACAATTTCAATATTAAATGTTAGCGTTTCACCTTAAATTCACGATATTCGGATGTTGAGGGAGCGGTAATGGATTTCTGAAAGTGCATTCAAGAAACATGTACAATGGACCTGGGCGTCGGTGCGCCTAAGCGTCGGGCGCCTGGACGTCGGGTGCTGGGCGCCTGGGCGTCGCGAGCTGGGCGCCTGGGCTTGCTGGGCACTGGACGCCTGGTGGGTGCCTGGTGCTGTTGGGCACCAGGTTGGATCTGGCACTATTGAGTGCCGAGCCCTGTTCTTGGCCAAACAATTCAGTCGATGGCCATTCTGTTCCTGGTCGACTTCCGGCGACTCTGAAACCGGCAAGGGACTATCGGCGACACGAATAGCAAGGACGAGGGCAGAGTGACAGCCAGCAGCAAGGGATCATGCTTCTGTCGAGGAGGAAAAATGTTGGGCAAAAAAGGAAAGAAGATAGCTGCGGCAGATTAGGCGACGGTGTTGCCCAGATCTAGTTGCGCCAAGCAGAATGTCCGAGTGACGGGCAAGACGACGGATCTGGCGAGCAGCAGCCGCACACGTGGACCTGGCAGCTAAGTCGGGCTAGCAGCAACAGCAGTGCTATAGGCAGCGAACTGGACGGCCGATTCGGGAGGCTCCAAATCTAACCTAAAATTTGTAAATTAAACGTAACGGGCTTTCTTTCGATAAAAAACCTAACTTTCGACTAACTAATACATAGACCCACAAGTTGAGCCTTTAGCCAATGATAACTCTTATTTGACACGGATAACATTTCCGCACCTATTAAACGTACGGTTTAAAAATATTAATCATATAAAATGTCCAATCCTAGTTGGCACACCAATTTCACGTAAAATCAAACAAATTTAATAAAAGTAAATTTCGGGGTGTTACAGGTACAATTTAAACTCTTTCGTTCAGGTATTAAACTTAATTTATTTTTTTCACAATTTTACTTTAGGATATAATTTCATAAGTCATAAATTTCAATATTAATTAATAATATTTTCACCTTTTAGTTTACAAAGTCCAATTGTCTCGGGAAATCGTTTTGGGTTCTCGGGCGTTTGGGCGTCTGGGCATCGGTGCACCTGGGTGTCGGGCACCTGGGCGCTGGGCATTGGGCGCCTGGGCACTTGCTGGGCGCTTGGTGTTTGCTGGGCATCGGCGGACAGCTAGCCAGAGTTCGGCCCCCGAGCTGCCACTAGTGCGAGCACCCTCTCAAGGTGGAATGAAGGCGAYGAGCTACCAAGGATTGGACGATATGCAGTAACCCGCAAGCCAAGCTAGTGGTGCAGCAGAGCGGACGTCCAGACCAAGTCGCGAGGGAGGAAAAAGAGGGAAGAGATGGCAGATTCCGGTGGCAAGCCGCTTCGTCTAGGGCGGCTATGGCAAACTCCGGTCGAACAGAGAAGATGAAGATGGTAGATCTGGGCGGACCGCTTCATCCCGAGCGGCTATGGTTTCTCCATTYGCGATCGCACGGATAATGGCGACGGCACCTGAGCGTACAGATGAGCAAAGAAGYGGCAATGGCACGGGTCGYGAGGGAGAAGATCTRGGCAGCAAAGAAGTCCACCGCGGGCGATCAGCAAGCAGCGGCAGTCTTGGCCTAGCTGAGTCATGGAGCAGAGTCCTCCAAGCTGCTGAATCTGTTGGTTCRTTGTGGATCTGGGCAGAGCGACGACAGGCAAGCTTGGAGATCGACGAGTAGAGAGAAGAGCTCCGCTCAAAATCGAGTCTTTAGGCAACCGATGAGTCGATCTCCGATTGAGTACGGCGTGCAGAGGTTGAGCAGCGAGGGCGAGCAACAAGTCACAGTGACGCTCGTTGTGCGAGCTCCGACCTCRACTGGCAGTCACGAAGGTTAATAGCGAGGAGAATAGAGGATGGCGGTGGCTGAAAAGAGAAGAAGAAGAGACAGGTAGGATTTGGGGGGCAGCGGCGGCAGAATCAGAAGAAGAAGAAGAAGAAGATTCTAGGGTTTTCTTTTTTTTTTTTTTTAACTTGTGCCCTAACCTAAATTTATTTTTCAAGCCTTCCCATCCATAACTAATCCAATTCATTAAATTAAATTTCACGGGCTTTTCTTTCAATAAAAATGTAGTTTCCGACAGAAAAGCGAATAAGCCCAACAAGTCGAGCCTCTAACCTACCAAGGATCCTCATTCGATTAACAAAATAATTTCATACTTATTAAACGTGCAAATTCAAATTATTAATCACATATAAAATTTTCAACCCTAGTTGGCACACAATTTTACACAATCAAACAAAAATTAATAAAGGAAAAATTTCGAGTATTACAGGCATACCTGAACCAACCCTCTGGGAGGATAGGAAAATGTAATGTTCACCTCTTTGGAGCTGAAAAGATGAAAGGAAAAGTAAAGGAATGTTAATCGCTTTGCGGTTCTACCGGTAAAAATGTAATTCGGGTTCCAAAGAATAATGGCCCACTACAAGCTTAACGGCTAGGAATTACACCAAGTGAGCTCACGACTTTAAAGGAATGGAAATGTTTGAAAATTTCTTACATTTTGAAAGGAAACTTTTTATGAGAAAGTTTATGAAATGGAAATGTTTAGAAATTTTTTATTGAGAAAGTAAAATTTTATACCTTATGACATATAGGGCATTATTCATGCATTCACGCATGAGATTTGCTTACTGAGCTTAGTAGCTCACCCCATATTTTCTTATTTTACGTTTCAAGTGATGATTAACCAGATGATGCATGGAGATTCATTTGGGAGCAGGTTTTGATACCCAGGAGTTTATAAAATTTTCTTTACAAAATTAAAGAAACTAGCCACTAAGTTTTCCTTACAAAATTTCGCYAGATCCGCCCGTCTTGCCCGCCGCTCGGACATTCTGTCGCGCAGCCAAACCTGCCTTCATCGTCTTCTTCTTCTTCTTCTCTTCTCAACGGTGTTGCCAGGAAAGAGGACGGACAATGCTCGGTCGCTCAACGTAGCGGAGTCGTCTGGATCTGCTTCTTCCTCGATTGGATCTAGAATCCCTTGCCGCCAAATCCGCTGAGTTCGAACAGACACCATTGCTGATCTACTCGTCGYCGAATTTTGCTGGAATCAGGCCTGTTGTAGGCTGTCTATTGCTGGTTTCTTTTGGTTGGCTGTTCGCCAGTTCTGGGAGTGCCCAGAGCCAGTAGGGCACCCAGCGCCCCGTGCTAGGAGCCTTAGCGCGCCCAACACCAGGTGCCTAGCAAGTGCCCCAGACGCCACCAGCCAACGCCCGGCGCCCGACGCCCCAGGTGCACCGATGCCCAAACTCCCAAATGCCAGCGCACTCGACCTCAGGCGCCAAGAGCCCAGGCCGCCAGCGCCCAGAATGGCCCGAGAACCCAACACATTTCCCGAGACACTTGGACTTTGGTGAGCTAAAAAAGGTGGAAAATATTATTAATTAATATTGAAATTTTATGGACTTTAAGAAATTATGTATGCTAAAGTAAAAGTTGGGAGAAAGCATAAAATAAGGTTTAATACCCCAAACGAAGGAGTTTAAATTTGTAAACCTTTAAAGAAGAACATTGATAATTGGTAATGTGAGAACTTAAGAAATGGATTAAAATTGGCAAAAGATATTTTTGATTAAACACAATAATACCAAGTTGGGAACCGATTCAGAACTAAATACGGCGACGTTTCTTTTTCTGTAAATCAAAACTAGGTCATTTCAAATTGCCTTAACGTTTGAGAACGAGTCGAGGGATTTCATTTCGCGACTTCCAATAAGAAACTCTAAACTTAAAGTACTTGCGGATTAAGTTAATCCTCGCACATCCCAATTTAATGTTTATTGAATGAAAATGTAATCTGAAGCTCTTTTGAGTTTGGCCTCTAATATGTAAGTGTATGGGAATTTTTGTATTGTTGATGTGTGTAATTGTGTGAAATGCGCATGTTTCATAGTTCCCCGTAATTATTTTTATGTCGAATGATATTTATCATCCGTTATTCATATTGGTAATTGTTTGTCCAGTGATATGTTATATTATGGTTGGATTTCGCATTTCATGTCATGAGCCCATGTATTTTTAGATCCTACCATCACTTTTCTGGTCATCAGCCATTACAACACTTAAAAGTGAATGGTGTTTAAGAAATGGAATTTTAAAGGAAAATGTTAAAGTCTTGAAAATGTTAAAGTTTTCGGAAAGGAGTGTAAACCTGGCCACGAAAAATGTGAGTGGGAAATGGGGCGTGATGGACCAGCGCACTCGACCCTACCCTCTTGGAGGGTAGGTAAGAATGGAATGTCCACCTCCTTGGAGGTGAAAGTATGGAAAGAAAACTTTTTTGAAAAAAGAATGTTAACCGCTTTGTAGTTCTACTGGTAGGAATGGAATTGGATTTCAAATAAGAATGGCCTACTGCAAGCTTAGTGGCTAGGCAYTACACTCTAGTGAGCTCACGAATAAAATAAAATGGAATGTTTTACAAGATGTAAATTTTGAAGGAAAGGTTTTGTAAAGAGATTTTAAAAAGGGAATATTTGGAAAGTTTTTCATTTAAAAGGCGAAATTTTATAATCACATGACATGTAGGACATGTTTATACGTTCATGCATGAGGTTTACTTACTGGGCTTTTTAGCTCATTCATTTCTCTTATTTTTATGTCAGATGATGTRTAACCAGATGGGGCGAGGAGGTCGTTTGTAGGCAAGCTATGATACCCTGAAGTCAATGTAAATGAATGTTATGGATTAAGATAGTTGTATTAAGTATTTATTATTTGGTTTAAATTCTTTTGAGCTTTCGCAAATTCGTGTTAGTGAGTAAATKGTGAAATTCTCGGGTTAGGATAAAGGTTTCTAATCTGGGGCTGTAACAGTTTGTGAAAGGACACTCTAAGATTTTGCTTCTTTGACAAATCTCTTGTTSAAAAAGGATCAAGGTTGGACATGGATTGGGAAGCAAGAGGTGGCTTTCCAGTACTGAAAGAAGGTGCCATGTYCGAGCCTATGTTGAAGTTGCCAGATTTSAGTTTGGCACATGAGGTGCACACAAATRCACCATTTCATGCTATTTATGGTGTGTGCGTGCAAAATAAACACCTAATGGCATTTGAAAGTTGGAAGCTAAAGGATGTTAAGCAAAGATACAACACTCATGAAAAGGAGATGACGGCAGTCATCCATTGTTTAGAGATATGGAACCATTACTTGCTGGCAGCGAAGTTTTTGGTGGTGACAAACGATGTGGCTAACATTTATTTTAAGTCCTAGAAGAAGTCAGTAAAGCAGGCAAGATGGAAGGAGTTTCTAGCAGAATTTAACTTTGATTGCACACATCATCTCACAAAAAGTAGTGACGGAATTTGTAAACTCCTTAAATACTGTTGTTTCTTGCTTTGTTGATAGGGTTCATGAGACACCCAGAATTGATGCTGCATATCAAAATATTATGAAGTGAGTAGGTGAAGGAATTGTTTGATACTACTRGCTTGAGGGCGGGTTGCTAATGGCCAAAGGTAACTGTGGTTATCTCCTTGTAGGTCCATTGCGGTGGGAGCTGTTGAGGGAAACACATGACACAAGGTGAGATGGTCATCCAGGTATAGAGAGGACTCGAGCCTTGATATCTCGGCATTTTACTTTGCCTAAGATGGAGTGGACATTGAGGCCTATGTTAAATCTTGCCTGGCGTGCTAGTAAGATGAGGTGGAAAGAAGAAAAGAATTGATTTGCTACAGCTTTTCCCCATTCCAGACAGACYTTGGCATTCTGCTTCGATGGATTTTATTATTGGTTTTCCTAAGATTGACAAGAAGAATACTGTGATGGTTATTGTTGATAGATTCTTGAAATATGCTGTGTTTGTGGGAGTACCAAAACTATATCCAACAGAAGTGGCTGTTGATCTATTTTTCAAAAATGTGGTGAATTATTTTGCTTGCTAAAGGACATTGTGAGCGACAGGGATTCCAGGTTCACTGGGCGCTTCTAGATGGCTTTATTCAACATGTTAGGTCAAAGCCTAAGTTTTCCACTACTGGCCACCCTCAAATAAATGGTCAAATGAAAAAAATCAATGGGTTGTTGGAAAAGTATTAAAGGCATTTTGTGATGGCGAGTTAGAAGAACTGGGTAGATTTGYTTGATGTGGCCTAGTTTTGCAACAATTTGTAGAAATCGRCAGCTACAAACATTAGTCCATTTGAGCTAAATAATGGACAGCAACCCTTGCCCCGCATGAAATCACAATCTAAAAGAGCATAAGCAAGTGTCTGGCGACTTATCGGTTTGCTATAGCCAAGCAAGAGTTGGTGGATAAAGCTAAGGATAGCCTTACCGTTGATCAGTTTCAAATGAAAAAGTTTGCACACCATAACAAAAAAGACATTGAGTTCTTGTTTGAAGACTTGGCGATGCTGAAATTGACTTCCAGCATCTGGAAATGTTACAAGATCAAGGTCATGCATAAAGCCTGATTCCCCAATATGATGGACCCTTTGAGGTGCTGCAGAAGGATGGAAACATAGCTTATAGACTTAAGCTACTAAACAGGTTGAAGATTCCTCCAACCATGCATGTAAGTATTCTAAAGCCTTAACACAAAGATGAGCTCGAAGCTAGAAGAGTCCAGGCCAAAAAGCACCCGCCTATGATCCAGTCCCTATTTGACAAAGATGTTGAGAAGGYATTATCCCATAAAACCCATAAAACTCGAACTAAATATCGGCATACAGAATATTTAGTGCAATGGGTTGGAGACGATAAGACAAATGCAACATAAGAGAGAATTGAGGCTTTATTTTGAGGATAAGGTAAAGTTGTACTGGGATAGGGTTAACCCCTTGATGAGGGGTCAAGCTCTCATGCAGGGGGAAGTGTAACACCCTCAGATCAAGAACTATCCTAAGTTGAGAATATTACATTACCTTACTCATAGAACAATAAACTACTATAGGAGATAAAAGAAGTCTTAACCCTTGTCAAAGATTTTATAAAAATTTCGATAGAGTTTCCTCTATAATCTCAATAACTACCCCCTGCATACATTAAAAAAGTTCTCAATGTTCTCAAACACCCATTCACAACATACTTTCAATTAAACATCTAACGTAAAGAGAAATGTGCTCCAACAAATCTCTTACCAACCCAACAATTATTCAAATAGAAATTTGAAGAAACCAAAAGAATTTAAAACGCAATCAGCTAAACCAAATAAGAAATAGTTAACTACCGTCTTAATCCTTAAAATTTATTTAGAATATACTTCAAGGTATCTTGATTTGCCCATAAGCGACCTCCTCGCACCATCTGGCTACATATCATTTGAAATGCAAATGAGAGAAATGGAATGAGCTATAAAGCCCAGTAAGTAAATCTCATGCATGAATGCATGAACATGCCCTACATGTCATAAATTATAAAATTTCACTTTCTCAGTGAAAACTTTCAATCATTTTCTTGTATAACCTTTCCATAAAATCTTTCCTTTAAAAATTTAGAACTTGTAAAACCTTTCATTTCATTACATTCGTGAGCTCACTGAGTGTAACGCCTAGCCATTAAGCTCTGCAGTGGGCCACAATTATTTGGAACCCGATTACATTCTTGCCGTAGTATCACAAAGCGGTTAACATTCCTATATTTTTCCTTTCATCTCTTCACCTCCCAGAGGTGAATCATTACCTACCCTCCCAGAGGGTTGGTTCGGGTATGCCGGTCCCCCACGCCCCATTTCCCACTCACATCCTTCATGGTTGGGTTTACACTTCTTTCCAAAAACTTTAACATTTTTCTGAACATGTTACAATTTATAAAATACATTCCCTTTCAAAATTTCATTTCCTAAACCATTCACTTTCTAAATGTATGAAGGGCTCATGCTAGGAATGATGTAGAACACTAACTACATGCCCATGACATGAAATGCATGCAACTGTAATTAACATGCCATTCGACATAATAATGATACAAGATATGAAACGCATAAAACATTCCACACAAACAACACATTTCATAGCATAATCCCATACGGCCACCACATAACATACAACAAAAGAGAGAGACAGGTATGGGGGTTTACTTGCACAGAATCTCATATATAACACATTAATCCACCTAAAGGAATTCAAATACATTCATTCATAAGCGTTAATGAAATGTCAGAATTTACATACATAGAACTCAGATTCAATACACATTCAATTCACCTAARAGCAGTTTAATTATAACAACAACACATATACGTTAATGAGAATGTGAGAATTTACTTACATATAGTCCTTAGTAAATTTGTTTACTTTCGCTAGCAGGGTGCCTTGGTTGTCCACAATGTTAATGTGCCACAGTATCCTAATATTATTACACAAAGAATATTCATCTGAAATTTTCATTCATTTAATACAGGTGTTTACCGTTAATACCTTTAGCGTTTTTCCTATGGTGACCTTAACCAACAATTTCTCAAGATGAATTTCCATGTCAATAAAAACTGAACTATTAATAGTACAATTTAATTTCATCACTCCTAATTAGTTCTTAAAATAGCAACAATAATCATAATCACAATATACATTATTTTATCATACAACCCTAAATTTCACCCTAAATTATATTTCAATATATTTCTAGAATTATATCCTCCTTTTACTTAATCGTACTAACTTAAATTTCAATTAAATATATTCTATATTTTATTTCTTAATTATTATTACATAATACAAAACCTAGGCCATCCCGTTAATTTAAACAAAGAAACTAAGGATTCACATCGAATCTCGAACTTTAGGTGTGGTATCGACTCTAAGATGTAATGGCTCCAACCATGTTCAGGAAAGAAATACACTCCAGGCATGCGAACGGCGATCCTGGTCGCGGGCGCTACTGGCTCGAGCGGATGGCGCACGGTGCCTGGTCGCCTGGGCACCTAGGCACCTGAGCGTCTAGTCGCTTGACGAGAACGGAAGAGATGGAGTGGCATTCGGCATCGGTACAGAAGAGGAGAGAGAGAAAAAGAGGGTGGGAAGGCCGGTATCGGTGACGCAAAGAGAGGAGGCGCCGGTTGGCCGTGGCCATGGTTAGGAGGTTTGGGTTTTAGGTTTTCTTTGGGAAAAAGATGATATTATTCATCTTTAAATAGTTTTTTTTAAAAAGTTAACTTAACTCTAACTAAAATTTCTTCGTGGGCCATTTCTATTACTTAACTAACTAAGCCCAACCAAATTAAAATCGATTAGTTTTCTTCTGGCCCAAAATCGAACTCCAAATCCGATTTTAGATTTGAATAAGAAGAGGACGGGCTCTAACGGGTCAAGTCTAGATTAATTAACTAAGACTAAGTAAACTAATAAAATTTCATCTTTAATTAAACATACTCACATATTAACGCATAACAAATAATAAATTAATGAAATTATTATTTATTTCTAATTGGCACATCGAACGCTACGACCTCTAAGTCCTTTCGTTGTAAATTAGTTAATTAATTTACTAACAATCATGAATACAATATAATTAGTGGATTATAACATAAATTATCTATTTATATATATATAAAGTTTGAAAGTAAAAATAGAAACTGAATCTCGGGTATTATAGGAAGTTTATAAGGGGGAACATATTTGGTTGTTGTTCTAGGCACCAAGCCTGGCCGACAACTGGGGCACGACTAGCACGAGGCCTAGGCTTAGGAAACTTGGGCATAATGGGGGGAAATAGTTTGGAAGCTCCTATCATATAAGAACAATATTCGATTATATAAGGTGCTCGCCAGAATGGACCTGGCTTCTAGCTGAGGTGCCAGAGGTAGACAACCCTAATACATCCCTAGGCACGTAAGTGCCTGGATGCGCACTGGGCATAATCACTGGCAGACATAGTAAGGAAAAGGCTCCTGGATGGGCACTAGGTACTAGGCATAAGTCTAGATAGTGGTAATGAGATCTAGGGCATGAGTCAAATTGACTTGGTATCGAAGCCGAGGTTGTTCTGGGTTTGGTTAGTTCTTTTGGGCATCGCCGAAAATTTTGGTGAGCTGGAAAGATTGAAGCTGAGCTAGTAGGAGTGTGAGTTAGCTAGCTAAGTTGGGAGCTACAACATGCAGCTAGTCTTGTGGCAGGACAAAGTGGTGCAAAGTCAGCACGATAGTCGCTGGCCAAGCCAACTGCCATCACTTAGGGTAGCCTGAGTGATTGGCTATTATACCAGATTCTGGGACAGGTGTAGCTGACTGTTGTGCTTCTTATTTGGTGTTCTAGGCACAGTAAAACTAGAGAGAACAGGTTGTAAGGTTTGCCATGCCATTAGAGAACATCTCCTTGTACTATTAAGTTGATCAAGTGCAAGGTTGGGATAACGCCCGTAAATTGTTCTGTGTGATTGATATTTGCATTCTGCTAAATCAAATAACTTGTTATTAGAGAATTGGCTTCACTAAACCTGGGATTTTACTTTTATAAATTTTATAAATTTTGTATGGTCGTATGATTATAAGTGCCAACTAGGGTAGGATAATTCTCTATGTGGTTATTATTTTATCGTACGTTTAATAAGTATGAGATTATCATGTTAATCGAATTAGGGTCCTTGAATGGTTAGAGGCTCAACTTATTAGGCTTATTCGTTTTCATTCRGAAAACTATATTTTTACCGAAAAGAAAACCCGTTAGAATTTAATCTAATGGACTGGATTGGTTATGTAATGAGAAGGCCCGAATGATTTGGGTTAGGGACCAAGTTTAAAAAAAAATAAGAAAACCTAAGYCAACCGTCTACCTTTCTACCCTAAACCCTACCTGCCGCCGCCCTCACTCCCAGAAACCCTATCACTCACATCGCCTTTGCCTCTCTCTGCTGACGCCGTCGATCACAACCTTCTCTGCCTTCCACTTGTTGTCGCATGCTACACCGCCCAAATTTGCGACGAGCCATCCAGTTACTTGGAGGATTCTACTCTGTGACTCAACCAGGTCGAGACTACCGCTGCTTGTTGACTGACCACAGTGGACTCCCTCGCAGTCCATGCCATCACTACTCCTTTGCTCGTCTGGTATGCGCTGGTGCCGCTGAATCTGCTTGCTACTCATTGCTCGACGAGATCGCTTGCGGTGGTTCTCCTTGTTCGTTGTTTGTACAAGATCCAGAGCTCGTTGTGTTTTGGTTGCTGACTTATCTTCTGCTCGRCACCTCGATGCATGTTGTCTATTGGTTCTACTAACCGTTGCTGCTCAACGATTTCATCAGAACAGAGGAAAGACAATGTTCTGTTGCTCGACATGCGGAACTCGTCCGATCTATTTCTTCCTTGACCAGATCTGGATCCCTTGCCCACCGCTAGAGGATCTGTCACGCGGCTAGCCAACTACTTGGCCGTCATCACTTTGCCTAGACCTGATCACTATCGTCAATGGATTGCAACCTTCTACTCGGAACAAAGCTCTATTGCCATTTTTCGCTGTACACGTCGACGCCAGGCCGGTGGTTATACGCCTTCATCCGCYAGAGAGAGTGCTCGAGACAATAGTAGTTGGAAGCTGGGTTCTTATTGGTTGTGGGAGTGCCCAGCAACAGGCGCCGAGATGCCCAGGTGACCAGGGCCTTGTGCGCGACCAAGGCTATGGCACGTGCGCCGCCTGAGCGGATGCCCGGGGTGTAACACCACTTCCGTGACACTTGGAGTTTGTTGACTTAGAGGTAAAAATATTAGTATTTGATATTGAAAACTTATGACCTATGTAATTATGTCCTAAAGTGAAATTGTGAGAGAACATAGATTAGGTTTAATACCCGAGCTAAGGAGTTTAAGTTGTATTCTTAGGAATGTGATGATTTGGTGACGTGGGAATTAAGTATGAATTAAAAATTTACAAATGACGTTCATGGAATAAACATTAAATATTTAAGCTTAGACAATCGTATTAAATGGACTTTCTTATGTAATCACAATTAGGTCATTTTCGAGCGCATTGACGTTGCAAATGGTCGAGGGATTTCGCTTTTCAATTTAAATGAGAACCTTTAACATAAAAGACTCCAAGTAAGTAAATTCTCACATTCTCATTAACGCATATGTATTGATGTTTTTAAATTCCTTTTAGGTGAATTGAATGTGTTGAATTTGAATTCTATGTAAGTGAATCCCCATATTTGCCTACTTTTTTCATTATGTGTTAAGTGGTGACTGTAATGGAATGTGTTATGATTGTATTGAATGATTTCACATAATATGTTTATTTTGTACTGTTATTATGTTGAACGATGTTTATATACGGTTTATATATTTCATGTCATGGCCATGTAGTTGTAGTATTCTACATCATTTCTGGCATGAGCCATTCCTACGTTTAGAAAGCAAATGGTTTAGGAAATGAAATTTGAAAGAAAATGAAATGTTATAAATGAATTATTTTCAGGAAAAGGTTAAGATTTTTGGAAAGGAGTATACCTAGACATGAAAGATGTGAGTTGGAAATGGGGCGTGGGGGACTGGCGCACCCGACCCAACCTTCTTGGAGGGTAGGGAGGTACGTAATGTTCACCTCTTGGAAAGTGAAAAGATGAAAGAAAAAGTAAAGTAATGTTAACCGCTTTACGATTATACCGGTAGAAAATGTGATCGGGTTCCAAAGAATAATGGCCCACTGCGAGCTTAATGGCTAGGCGTTACACTAAGTGAGCTCATGATTTTAATGACATGGAAAGGTTTTACAAAGGTCTTACATTTCGAAATGGAAATTTTATGAAAGTATTCAGAAAGTTTTAATAAAGAAGTGAATTATGATTTTGTAACATACAGTGCAATTCACATACATTCATGCATGAGATTTGCTTACTGAGCTTTATAGCTGATTCCATTTCCTCCATTCTGCATTTCAAGTGATGTGTAGCCAGATAGTGCGGGGAGGTTGCTGGTGGGCATGTAACACCCCGAATCTTTTTCCTTTATTAAATTTGTTTGATTTTACGTGAAATTTGTGTGCCAACTAGGGTTGGACATTTTATATGATTAATATTTTTAAACTATACATTTAATAGGTGCAAAAATGTTGTCCGTGTCAAATAAGAGTTGTTGTTGGCTAAAAGCTCGACTTGTGGGCCTATTTATTAGTTAGTCGGAAGTTGGGCATTTTATCRAAAGGAAGCCTGTTATGTTTAATTTACGGGTTTTGGTTAGATGTGGATGGGAAGGCCCGACGGGTTAAGTTGCGGCCCACAATATCAAAAAAAGAAAAGAAAAGAAAATATATAAGAAAATAAAAAGAAAGAAAAGAAAAGAAAAGAAAAAAGAAAAGACCATAAAATCAATAGTTGTTGGATGTCACAAAAATAAAGTAAAATAATCTAAAATTATCTAATTACAAGGATTTGGAAACAAATCACAAGGATTTGGAAACAAATCACAGTAATTGCACGCACAAGATGATTAAGAGATTAAACATGATTTAGACTTAAGAATCCCCAATGTACTAATATTCAAGAAGTCAAAACATCAATACTAYAGACGGGCTGAAGTAATGACTTCTAAGCACAACACTACAACAAAGGTTTAACTATAGTATAAATGTAAATCTAGACAAGAAATGACTTCACCTTTTAGTTTCTTGGTCCTTGCTCCTATTTCACTAAGTTCTTCTACCTATCGGAGTTACTTAGCTTAAGGAACATGAATAAAGTTCAAGTCGCGTATGATTTTATTGATGGAATATAGATGTCTCTAATATTCACTGGTATCCTTAAGATATTAAACATTATCTCAAGATAACTAAACCCATATCTACCCAAGTTTTCCACCTTTTTCACTACCTTTCGGAGTTCAAGGAGCCCATACAAACACTGTTCATGGCCAATAAAATGGTGAATGTAAACAATAGATATTCTTGAGTAAAGCATTTATAAACAGCAAACCTTACTCAAATCATTCATATAGACATTAAATACATAGGTTCATCAAAACTCTAACTTATAAGAAGTTAGTTCATGCTCTTAGATGAAATGGAATACGTAATGTGAAAGATTAATATCTTAAGATGCATTTCAAAATAATCACTAAGAGAAGGAGAAACAAGCCTAAAGAGGTTGATGAAGTCCAATGGTGAAGGCTTCCTTCAAGTCTTCTTCTTCTTCCAAACTTCTCCTCTTTTTTCTCACTTTCTCTCTCCTGCATTTTTCTGTGAAGTCCCGAATACTTTTGTCCTCTCTTTTCTCTCGTTTATCTCCTGAAGCTTCCTTTGGAAGCTTGGCGAAAAGGTGTCATAGACCCATTTGATCGTTTTGCTTATTAACTTTTTGACTTCAAATTTGACTTTGTCTGTTTTTCCAATGATGACTTTCTTTCTTCCTTGACTTTCTTTATTTGAATGTAATATTCTCCTCTACTCATCAATATTGTTGCAGTATCGCTTTTCTAAGCCATTGATCTCCATATTAGCAGCATCGAACCAGTCACTTTTTCATCAAGTAACCTTCTATTTTATTTATAGAATCATTTCTTCCTACAAAATAGGGCATTTTACCTTAGTAATAGCACATGAATTTTATAATTTCATAATATTACATAAATAAAGTCACTTGATTAAATTTAAGCAATATTCAAGGTAAAATAGTACAAAATAGTACTTTATCATATTAAAAAAGGTGAAAATAYGGACATAATTATTTTACCACATCAACATTCCAAACCTAAAAATTGCTAGCCCTCAAGCAATAATGAAAGAAAAGGGAAGAYAAACTCCTCTATCTTGAACAATGCATCAAAAAGTTAGCAATAGATTTCTCACTCATCTCAAAAATTAGATAACTATTTCGGTCACCTTAAGCAASTATGTGGTAATGAATCATAATTAACTATATGTCAAGAATACAAGTTATCCCAACTCAACAGAAAAGCCTTATGCGATTTCAACATATGTTTAACAAAGCTCTTTCCACACAATTATTGCATTCCCCAAATTTGAAATAAAAAGAAATCAATAAGTATCAGGCTAGTAATAAGGGTTCGAAGTGTTAGTGAAGACTCAGTAAGCTACTCGTTGTTTTTTTTTCTTCTACACAAACTTTACTCTATAATGTCACAATAACTGTTTAATGCGAAAATCGACAGTTTGCAATGAAGGTTCCCAATTACTAGGCCTAAGTAATAAAAATGAGAGTTGCTATGCATACTCTTACCTAATATCGCTTTTTGATGCAAAATTACACATGGTTAACATGCATAACTCTGGTTACTAGGCAATTCAAGGCATTGGAGTAGTTATTATAGTGCAAAAGTAAAATTAGTGAGTCAACCCAAAGGATACCCTCCCAAACCTATTCGAAATTTTATTTCCAAAAAAATTCATTCCATTTGTAAGACTAATAAAGGGTGGTTGTAATCTAGGATCATAAACATTTGTAAACGCAATTGAAAGCACATTTATTGCTTTAAAAGAGTATGATAAACATGTATGGATTAACAATAATTAAGTAATGACCAGACAAAGCACTGGAATGCCAAAGGAATTACTCATACTTAGCAACATGCGGAATAGAGAGAGGAATCCATCAACTAATGGTAATTATATCTTCAAGAGGTAGGAGAGATATAGGAGAGAAGTAAATGTTGTACCATGGTTTTGACAATGAGCAAAGTACAACATTGATATGAGTTTGAATATAAGGAGTAACTACCCCCATATCAGAAACTACCCTAATCCGAGAATGTTACTGATTTAATTCTCATATATTTAAAATTTTAGCGGAAGCTTTTGACAATAAAGGAATAAAATTTAAATGTTCAACAAGTTCATAAATAAATAAAAAATTTAATCAACAGAACGACTCTTAGGTATTAAAGCCTGCTCCCAAATGTTCTTCACACACCATCTGATTAATCATCACCTGAAACATAAGAAAATATGGGGTGAGCTACTAAGCTCAGTAAGCAAATCCCATGCATGAATGCATGAATAATGCCCTATATGTCATAAGTTATAAAATTTCACTTTCTCAATAAAAGCATTTTAAACATTTCCATTTCATAAACTTTCTCATAAAAACTTTCYTTTCAAAATGTAAGAACTTTTCAAACATTTCCATTCCTTTAAAGTCGTGAGCTAACTTGGTGTAATGCTTAGCCATTAAGCTTGCAGTGAGCCATTATTCTTTGGAACCCAATCATATTTTCTATTAGTGGAACCGCAAAGCGGTTAACATTACATTAACTTTTCCTAAACATCACCTCATAAGATGTCACACCCCCAGATTAGGAACCTTCATCCTAAACCGAGAATGTCACCATTTACTTACTGACACGAATTTGCAGAAGCCCAAAGGAATTTAAACCAAATAATAAATACTTAATATAACCATTTTAATCCATAACATTCATTTACATTAACCTCAGGTATCATGGTTTGCCCACAAGAGACCTCCTCGCACCATCTGGCTACACTTCACCTGAAATGCAAAATGTGAGAAAGGAATGATCTAAAAAGCCCAATAGTAAACCTTATGCATGAATGCATAAACATGTCCARCATGTCATRAAATTATAAAATTTTGCCTTTAAATGAAAAACTTTCTAAACATTCCCTTTTCGAAAACTCTTTGCAAAACCTTTCCTTCAAAATTTTCTTACAGTAAAACATTTCCTTCCATTTCATTCGTGAGGTCACTGAGTGTGACGCCTAGCCATTAGGCTTGCAGTGGGCCATTCTTATTTGGAATCCGATCACATTCCTACCGGTAGTACTGCAGAGCAGTTAACATTCTCTCATTCCTTCACCTCTCCGAGGTGAATCATTACCTACCCTCCCTRAGGGTAAGGTCGAGTGCACTGGTCCCCCACGCCCCATTTCCCACTCACATCCTTCATGGCTAGGTTTACACTCCTTTCCAAAAACTTTAACATTTTCCTGAACACGTTACAATTTATAAAATACATTCCCTTTCAAAATTTCATTTCCTAAACCATTCATTTCTCAGTATATAAATGTCTCATGCTAGAAATGATGTAGAACACTAACTACATGCCCATGACATGAACCGTATATAACATATCATTCGAGAAACAGTACAAAATATGAAACATGATAACATATCATTTGACATAAAAGTAATACGAGATATGAACACATGAAACATTCCACACAATTAACACACCTCATAATACAATCCCACACAYAACACATTAAACCATCTAAAAGAATTCAGATACATCCAATCATATGCTTTAATGAAATGGGAGAATTTACTTACATAAATTTCAGATTAAATAACAATCACACACATACGTTAATGAGAATGTGAGAGTTTACTTACACACACATTCAATTCATGTAAGAAGATTCAATCATAATAACAGCACACTTACATCACCATTAAATGAGAATGAGAGAATTTACTTACCCGGAGTCCTTTACATTAAACGTTTCTTATTTAAATCTCGAAGTGAAATCCATTGACCGTTCTCAATGTTAGGGCACTCGAATCAACCTATTTGTGATTACAGAAAGAAAGTCTATTTAGTTCAATCGTCTCAACTTAGATATTCAAGGTTCATTCCAAGAATGTCATTTGTCAATTATTAATCCATTCTTAGTTCCCATATTACCAATTATCATGTCTTTTTAAGGTTACAATTTATTCCTTTGTTCGGGTATTAAACTTAATTTATGTTCTCACAATTTTACTTTAGAATATAATTTCATAAGTCATAAATTTCAATATTAATTAATAATGTTTTCACCTTTTAAGTTACAAAGTCCAAGACTCTCGAGAAATGGTAATGGGTTCTTGGGCGTTCGCTCAAGTGGCGCGCGCACAACAATCTTGGACACTGGGCGCTGGGCACCTAGGCGCAAAGCACTTGGGTGCCTGCTATTTCTGGATTCATTTTTTYAGCGAGCTCCGGTGACGGGTAGATCAGCAATGGCGTCTGTTCGGACTTGGCAGATCTGGCGGCACGTAACCGGCAGTGGCGGTCTGCCGGATCACCACGAGATAATGTCCAAAAAGGACGGCAACGACTTGCAGTTTCGGCAGTGACAATCGAAGAATCAGGGTCCCTTCCCGAGCGGCATGCAAAGGAGAAGAATAAGAAGATGAAGGCAGATCTGAGAAGATTCGGTCGGCGAGTAACTTCCCGAGAAGATTAGCTACCAACTGTAGCAACTCCACTCCAGAAGACGCTCGGTCAAGTCGCAGAGCAACGCCGACGGCGATCTACGAGCAAGATGACAGCGAGCAGACGCGGGGGAAAAGATCAGACCTGCAAGTCAAGGCCCAAATAACGAGCACTCCCTATTCTGGTTGAAGCTGACAAGTTGGAAGCACCTCATCGAGAGGCGATCTCCAACACCAGTGCTCTTCCTGTCGTGCAACAACGAGCAGCAAGGCGATGACTGAGGTGGCAGCAACAAGGATCAGCAATCTTCGATTTTTGGCAGTAGACCTTTACGCGGGCGATGCACAGGTCCAATGTCCGAATCGAGCAATGAGGGAAGATCCTAATCCACACCACGGCTTTGGAATTTCCGATGGCGAAGCTGCATCGGGTAGGAGGAAGAGGAGAGAAGAAGAAATGCTGCGCTTGCCACGATGGTCAAGAGGATGGCGGCGACTGAGGAAGGAAAAGGGGGAGCGAGCGGTAGGATTTCTGGGAGTAAGGGCGGCAGCGGGTAGGGTTAGTTAGGGTTTCGGCGGCGATGGGGAGGAAGAAGAAGAAGAGGATTCTAGGTTTTCTTCTATTTTGTTTATTTTTTTCTTCCTTTTTTTTTAAAACTTGGGCTCTAAGCCAAATTTTTCGAGCCTTCCCATCCATAACTATTCCAATTCATTAAATTAAATTTAACGGGCCTTACTTTCGATAAAAATCTAGTTTTTCGAACAAAAAAAAAGAAGCCCAACGAGTTGAGCCTCTAACTAACCAAGGGCCCTAATCGGACAAACACGATAATTTCGCACTTATTAACGTACAATTAAAACATTAACCACATAGAAAATTATCCAACCCTAGTTAGCACACAAATTCGTAAGATCAAAGAAAAATCCATAAAAGAAATCTCGGGTATTAGATAAGAGGTGAATAATACATGAATTTTCGACCCTATAAGAGGCTTAGGTCGGGTGCCCCGGTCCCCCACGCCCCATGTCCCACTCACATCTTTCATTACTTAGGCTTTACACCCCTTTTTCAAAATCCTTAATATTTGGAAAATAATTTATTCATAAAATCCCAGTTCTTTTCCAACTTCATTCCTTAAAACCTTCACATTCTAAATGCACAAGCGACTCATGCCAGGAATGATGTAAAGTACTATAACTACATGCCCATGATATGAACTACATAAATATGAATTTAAACCACCCAACAAGTTAACGGTAGAAATATATCACGTAAAATAATCCAATTGTAATCACCAGACATATCACATAAAACAATCCAATTATAATCACACAATATATCACACCAGACAATCCAATTATAATCACAKGATATATCACACAAAACAAGCCAATTATAACCACGAAATACATCATACAAACAAACCAATTATAGCCACGAACATATGGAATATGATTAATGAGTATGGGGGATTTACTTACATAGAACTCAGATTCAATTCACCTAAGAGCAATTTAATTATAACAATAATACATATGCTTTAATGAGAATGTGAGAATTTACTTACTTGTAGTCCTTAGTAAATTTGTTTACTTTCACTAGTGGGGTGCCTTGATTGCCCACAACGTTAATGTGCCATAGTATCCTAATATTATTATATAAAGAATATTCATCTAAGACTTGTTTTACCAAACATATTCATTTAATATAAGTGCTTATTAGTACCTTCATCGTTTTTCCTGTGGTGATTTTAACCAATAATTTCTGAGTTTAATTTCCATGTAAATACAAATCCCATTACCAATAGTATAATTTAATTTCATGACTACTAATCATTCTTAAAATAATAATAATCTTAATCACAATATATATTATTTTATCATACAAATCCTAGATCTCATATTAAATCAAATTTTGATATATTTCTATAATTATATTCTCCTTTTACTTATTTGTACTAACTTAAGTTTCACCTTATACACATTTCATATTTTTCCTTAATTATTATTACATAATACAAAACCTAAGCCATTCGGTTAATTTAAATGAAGAAACTAAGGATTCACCTCGAATCTCGAACCTTAGGTGTGGCATCGAGTCTAAGATGTAATAGCGTCAATCATGCTCGGGAAAGTAATATGCTCCGGGCGTGCAAAAGGCAGTCCTGATCGCGCACGTGCTGCGCGTGTGCAACTAGCTCGAGCAGACGGCCCATGGCGCCTGGTCGCCTTTTCCCCTAGGTGCCTGATCATCGGGTCACCTGGTTACCTGGCCGCCTAGTCCCCTGGTTGTCTAGGCGCCTGGTCGCCTAGTCGCGTGACGAGAACGGAGGACATGGAGTGGCATTCGGCATGAGTAGAGAAGAGAAGAGAGAGAGAGTAGGAAGGTCGGCATCGGCGAGGGCAGAAGGAGGAGGCGGTGGTGGTGAGGGGGTTATGTTTTATGTTTAAGGAAGAAAATGAGCGGTCACCTTCTTCAAGTCATATATATATATATATATATATTAAAAGCTAACTTTACCCTAACTAAAATTTTGTTCATGGCCATTTTTATTACTTAACCAACTAAGCCCAACTAAATTAAAATCTATTAGTTTTCTTCTGGCCCAAAATCGAACTCCAAGTCTGGTTTTAGATTTGAATAAGAAGAGGACGGGTCCGAACGGGTCAAGTCTAAACTAATTAACTAAGACTTCTAATTAAAGTAAAGTAATAAAATTTCACCTTTAAATAAACATACTCATACATTAACACAAAATAAATAATTAATCGAGGAATATATTATTTCTGATTGGCACATCGAACGTTACGCCTCCAGTCTTCAACAATAGTAATCAAACTAACAACATTGAATACAATCATATTATGGATAGAACATAATAGTACATTTATATAGTATTATAATACCGTTATATATATATATATATATATAGTAGTATATATATATAAATATATTATGTATGTAAAGTCAAAGAAAAAGAGAAACTAACTCGGGTATACATGTAGAGGCACCCCGATTAAGCATTAGACAGAAACAGAGCAAGTATAGTAGTGGCCAATTAATGCACGCGCGAGTAGCAGGATGGGCAAACCAGTACAATGAGGAAGTTGATAGCTGGCACCACAAGCATAAACATAGCCAAGGAATCAACATTGAACCGCATCACCATGAACAAATCAATACAGAAAATGCTGCCAATAGATACCAACAAGATAGATATGACAGAATATAGCAAGAAAAATTGCAGTTTATGCAAAAACCTGGAAAATAAATAACTAGTAACTGTATAAAACTCGGTATTTTATTTTGAATTCGTTTTTGACTTGGTGAATGTGTGCCAACCAGGTCGAAATTTTCTATGGTATTTATATTTTTAATGTCACTTAAAAGTACGCGAATTATCGTTTGGCGATAAGAGTCTTGGTTTGGTAAGAGGCTCACTTGTTGGCTATCATCATTCATAAACTACAATTTACTACATAGAGAAAGCGCTGATAAATTTAATGGACTGATTGGTTATCGGAATGGGACAGGTTAAAGAAGAAGAGGAGAAAAAAGAGAAAAGAAAAAAGAAAAAAGAAAAAAGAAAAAAATAAAAGAAACCCTAAACCTTACTTCTTTCTCCCCAAACCCTACCGCCGCCCTCCTATTCCCAAAGATTCTTGCCGCCGCACTCGCCGCCTCTCTTTCTCCCTCGGTCGATGCGGCGTCGATCATCACCATCGCTGCTCGCTGCTCGCCCGTGTGCTAGCACCCCAGCTGGCCGCTCATCGCCCATACTTACACGAGATCGTTGCATCTCTGGATCGGATCTGGTTTTGTCCAGAGTTGCAGACACCGCACCGATCATCACCGTCCTCTCTCTTTCTTCCTTCTTACAGTCACTGCGCTTCTTCCTGCCCGATGCAGCTTCGTCGTTAGAAATCTGGAGCTGCTGCGTAGATCTGGATCCACCCAGCATAGTAACAGGCATCCAGGCGCCCCGACGCCCAGGTGACCAGGCCCCGTGCGCTACTAGGGTTGTTGCGCGCCCTACCCGAGCACACGCCCGGGGCGCAACGTTACTTTTGCGACACTTGAATTTTGTGGACTTAAAGGTGAAACATTACTATTTGGTATTGGAATTTATGACCTATGTAATTATGTCCTAAAGTGAAATGGCAGGAGAACATAAATTAGGTTTAATACCAGAGCTAAGGATTTTAAATTGTACCTTTAAGAACGTTACAATTGGTGATGTGAGAATTAAGTATGAAACAAAAATTGGCAAATGACATTCATAGAATGGACATTTAATATCCAAGGTTAGACAATCGCACTAAATAGACTTTCCCTCTGTAATCATAATTAGGTCATTTTTTAGCGCATTGACGTTGGGAACGGTCAAGGGATTTCATTTTCACAATTTGAATAAGAACCTTTAACATAAAGGACCCAAGTAAGTAAATTCTCTCATTTCATTAATACATATATATCGATATATTTAAATTCCTTTAGGTAAATTGAACGTGTTGTATATGAGATTCTATGCAAGAATATCCCCATATCCACCTACCTCTTTCGTTGTGTGTTATGTGGTGGTGATATGGGATTGTGTTATGAAATGTGTTGATTGTGTGGAATGTTTTCACGTGTTTTATATTTTGTATAGTTATTATATAGAGTGGTATTTTAATACAGTCTTATGTAGTTCATGTCATGGGCAAATGTAGTATAGTATTCTACATCATTCCTGGCATAAGTTATTCATACATTTAGAAAGTGAAGGGTTTAGGAAATGAATTTTGAAAGGGAATGAATTTTCTAAATATATTATGTTCAGGAAAATGTTAAGATTTTTGAAAAAGAGTGTAAACCTAGCCATGAAAGATGTGAGTGGAAAATGGGCATAGGGGACCGCGCACCCGACCCGACTCGACCCTCTTGGAGGGTAAGGAAATGTAATGTTCACCTCCTTGAAGGTGAAAAGATGAAAGGAAAACTAATTTAATGTTAACTGCTTTGCGATTCTACCGGTAGAAATGCAATCGGGTTCCAAAGAATAATGGCTCATTGCAAGCTTACTGGCTACGTGTTACACTCAATGAGCTCACCACTGTAATGAAACGAAAGGTTTTACAAGTCATACATTTTGAAAAGAATGATTTTATTAAAAGATTATGAAATGGAAATGTTTAGAAAGTTTTCATTGAGAAAGGGAGATTTTATGATTCATGACATGTAGGGCATATTCATGCATTTATGCATGAGATCTGCTTACTGAGCTTTGTAGCTCATTCCATTTCCCTCACTCTACATTTCAGGTGATGTGTAGCCAGATGGTATGTGGAGGTCGCTTGTGGGCAAGCCATGATACCCTGAAGCATTTTCTAAATAAATTTTATTGAATAAGATAGAATGGTTTTTGTGTATTATTATTAAGATAACTTTTTATTAGTTTAGCCTATCGTGCTTTAAATTCTTTTGGTTTYTGCTGCAAATTTCCATTTTGATAATTGTTAGGTTGGTAAGGGATTTGTTGAAAAATATTACTTATTGTATTGGATGTTTGTTGGGTTGGAATGTATGTTCATTATGGGTGTTGAAAATGTTGAGAATCTTTTTGAATGTACACAGAGAGTATTTATTGAAATTACAGAAGAAACTCTGCTGAGATTTTTATAAATCTCTTTTCTATTTTAAATTTCAAGATTTTTATTCTTTCAAAATTTTGCAAATTAGTGTCAGTAAGTAAATGGTGACATTTCCGGGTTAGGATGAAATTTCTTAATCTGGGGTGTGACAGGAAGCCTTGCTGGCAACCAGGCGCCCCGCAAGTGCCCAGGCACCCAGCAACAGGTGCCCAGGTGCCCAGCAACAAGCGCCTAGGGGCCCAGGCGCCCAAGAGTCCAGACGCCCAGGCAATTAGGCCCCGTGTGCGACTAGGGCTGTGGTGCGCGTTACCTGAGAGCACGCCCAGGGCGCAACGTCACTCCCGCGACACTTGGAGTTTGTTGATTTAAAGGTGAAAACATTACTATTTGATATTGGAATTTGATGACCTATGTAATCATGTCCTAAAGTAAAATTGTGGGAGAACATAGATTAGGTTTAATACCCGAGCTAAGGAGTTTAAGTTGTACCTTTAAGAATGTGATGATTTGGTGACATAAGAATTAAGTATGGACTAAAAAAATTTACAAATGACGTTAATGGTATAAACATTGAATATCTAAGCTTGGACAATCGTACTAAATAGACTTTCCTTCTGTAATCACAATTAGGTCATTTTCGAGCACATTGACATTGAGAACGGTCAAGAGATTTCATTTTTGCAATTTAAATAAGAACCTTAACGCAAAGGACTTCAAGTAGGTAAATTCTCACATTTCATTAAYGCATATGTTTTGATACTTCTAAGTTCCTTTTTGGTAAATTGAATGTGTTGTCTATGATTTCTATGTAAGTAAATCCCCATACTCGCCTACCTCTTTCGTTGTGTGTTATGTGGTGGCTGTATGGGACTGTGTTATGAAATGTGTTGAGATTGTGTGAAATATTKTTAGGTGATTTATATTTTTGTACCGCTGTTATGTTGAATGGTATTTTGATATAGTTTTATGTAGTTCATGTCATGGGCATGTAGTATAGTATTCTACATCATTCTTGGCATAAGCCACTCATACATTTAGAAAGCGAATGGTTTAGGAAATGAATTTTGAACGGGAATGAAATTTTACAAATGTATTATGTTCAGGAAAATGTTAAGATTTTTGGAAAGGAGTGTAAAGCTAGCCATGAAAGATGTGAGTGGGAAATGGGGCATGARGGACCGGTGCACCCGACTCAACCTTCTTGGAGGGTAGGGAGATACGTATTGTTCACCTCTTTAGAGGTGAAAAGATGAAAGGAAAAGTAAAGAAATGTTGACTGCTTTGCAAATCTATTGGTAGAAATGTAATCKGGTTCCAAAAAATAATGGCGCACTGCAAGTTTAATGGCTAGGCGTTACACTAAGTGAGCTCACGACTTTAATGAAATGGAAAGGTTTTACAAAGTTCTTACATTTTGAAAGAAAAGATTTTATGAAAAGGTTATGAAATGGTAATGTTTAGAAAGTTTTCATTGAGAAAAGTGAAATTTTATAATTTATAATATGTAAGGCAATATTCATACATTCATCCAYGAGATTTGCTTACTGAGCTTTATAGCTCATTCCATTTCCTTCATTCTGCATTCCAGGTGATGTGTARCTAAATGGTGCGTGGAGGTCGCTTGTGGGCAGGCCTTGATACCCCGAAACATTCTTTAAAATAAATTTTACTGAATAAGATAAATGGTTRACTAGAATGGTTTTGTGTGTTATTAAGATATTTCTTATTTGGTTTAGCTAATAGTGCTTTAAATTCTCTTGGTTTTCACAAATTTCAGTTTTGATAAATGTTAGATTGGTAAAAGATCTGTTGGAATACAGTACTTATCATATTGGGTGTTTGTTGGGTTGGAATGCATGTTATTTATGAGTATTGAAACTTTGAGAAACTTTTAAATGTATACAKGGGGTAGTTATTAAAATTATAGAGGAAGCTCTGTTGAATTTTTATAAAGTCAAAAGTTCAAATTTTCTTTTATTCCATACGGTGGTTGATAGGACTATAAGTAAGGTAATGTAATACTCTCGACTTACGACAGTTCCTAATCTGGGATTGTTACATAAACACCTAACAAGAAAGCTATSGCTACAGCTATATACATTGTTTAATCAATTCATATAAAACGAAGCAGGGATAAAACAAAGTTGCAACTAGCAATTGAATTGAGAAGCAGGGCAGAAACTGAACATAACTCCCCTTTTAGTCCGAATCATCATCAATTGCATCAGAGGTAGAGTCATCAATTAGATCCGGTGCAGCTGCCTTACCTTTGTGTTTGAGTAAGTTGGGGAAAAAGGGTGAACTCCAAGAGCATGCAATGAGAGATTTTGCGGATTGCCTTTTCCACATCCCGATCAAAAAGCCACCAATACTCCCAATAGTAAAATTATTGCTCCATGAACTGTTTCTTGAARGTCCTTTGCTCCTGTTGATAGTTTTGCATAATAGAGGCCTGCAAGCGCTGAACCACTGTGAGTTTGCCTACTTAGTTATGCAAGGCATACAATTCATCAATAGCTGAGTCCTGGGGGACGTTGCTAGCTTGCCCGAGCTGCCGATACCATTGCCTTTCAGCCACTTTGCTCATTGTGGTGAAGATACTGGGCTCATTGTCCCAACATAACCGGTTAATAGTGACATTGGTTATAAGCCCGTCATTAGTGATTTTAGGTTCCCTAGGGACTCTGGGAACATTCTCCTCTTCACATAAATCTGTGATTAAACCAGGAAATAACAACTTCCCGGTACATTTGTTGCGGCATTCCCGTATTTCGTCGACAATTAGCTACTCCACATTGATTAGAATGCCCGTGATTATGCAAAAAAGGAGCACCATTTGTTCTTGTGATGCAGTAGTGTCATGGGTGCTCAGCATCAGGTAGGATTTTATGAAGTGACAATAAACCCGGGCTAGAGAAAGAAGATTGGCTTGGGTGACCGACCTTATACCTTTCTTAGACAGTGTCCATTGGGTGCCTTCCACTGTTAGGGTCTTGAGGACAGTGGACTAACCATCCTCTTCATGTTATCTAGAAAGTGCAATACTCACACTAAGATTCCAGCAGTTCATAGATTTAGTTGACAGCGAAGCTTGTCAATGATACCCATATTCCTTGAACAATGACTGTCCATGCGTTTGGTGTGACCAGATTGGTATAAAACTTCGGCACCCAGTCTGGTCGGGCCTCTTTTAGTTGGCTACAAAAGTTAAGCCATTGCCAAGTGACATTTCTTCTTAGATATAGTTAGAAAGGTCCATTGTTTTGTTATTGAGGATAGCAAAACCTTCTTCCAATATGAGTTCACGGTGGGGCATGACATTGTTGAATCGACTTTATGCTTTATTGCTCACAAATGTGCTATAAGGCTTAGGTTCTTTTTAACTACAACGTGTTTGACCCATAGCATGATGGTGGGAAAGATATTGATGTATATGTGCTATGGAAAGGGTTGATTCAAGGAAGGTGGCAAAGTGAAGGGTTATTGCGGAGAGAGGGTGGATATCAAACAGGGATGATGGTAGCTGAGATCAGGGACGGTAGTTTCTAAGGGAGGGGTGATGTCACACCCCTAGATTAGGAACCTTTACCCTAACCCGGGAGTGTTACCATTTACTCACTAACACGAATTTGCAGAAGCTCAAATGAATTTAAACCAAATAATAATACTTAATACAACCATCTTTGTAACAYCCCGGATTTTACTTTTATGAATTTTTGTTTGATCTCATGAAATTGCGTGCCAACTACAATTAGACATTTTATGTATGATTAATATTTTTAAATCGTACGTTTAATAGGTGTGGAAATATTGTCCGTGTCGAATAAGAGTTATAGTTTGGTTAATGGCTCGACTCGTGGGCCTATTTGTTTGTTAGTCAGAAGTTGGGCTTTTTATCGAAGGGAAGCCCGTTATATTAAATTTACGAATTTTGGGTTAAATTTAGATGGGAAGGGCCGAAGGGTTTGGGTTGCGGCCCAAAATAAAAATAAAAAAGAAAATAAAAGAAAAGAAAATGTATAAGAAAATAAAAAGAAAGAAAAACAAAAACCCTAAAGAAACTCTCATCTTCTTCCTCCCGCCGTCGCCGCCCAAGCCCTACCAGCCACCTCTTTTTCTTCTCTTCTCGCCGCCGCCACTGCCGCTCCTCCTCTACCCACCCGACGCCCTCGTCATGACTTTTCCTTCTCTTCTCGGTCTCGTCCTCTTCTCTTTCCTTCATCCATTGGCCGGATACTTCAGCCGCCGTACTGCTCGTCGCCTGCGTTGGCGATCGGCGCAGGCCGCTCATCGCCCACAGAAGACCTCTGCCAGTACCATCCCTTTCCACCCATGCCTCAAGGCGACGCCGCTCGTCAGCAGATATGTCAGCTCGCTCGGAGAAGCGCGGACTACACCACCTACACAGCTAAGCTCGTGTTGTGCGTCGCCCATCTTAGCTGCTGCTCGCCTTCACTTCTGGTCACGTAGCGGCATGCCAGAGGCACGCGATCCGAGTTCACTGAAACTTACAGCCGCTCGGGATGAAACGCTCCGCCGATCAGCTCTGCCTCCATCTTCTTCTTCTTCTTCCCTGCTCTGTGGTTTCACCACAACAAATGACGGACGGTGCTCGGCCGCTCGACGCAACGATCCCGTCCAGATCTATTCTTCCTTGACCAGATCTGTGCTCGTCATGCTGCCGCTCGGGTGCTCTACCGCACGGCCAGTCAGCTCCTTGCTGGCCGTCGCTTTGCCCAGATTCGATCACCATAGTCAGTAGATGCCAACACTTGCCGGACCTCGCTGGAACCTGGCTGGCGATTTGCCAGCTTCCAGAACAGAGATGCCCAGGTGCTAGCGCTAGACCAGCAGCACCAGGCGCCCAGCAAGCACAGGTGCCCAGGCGCCCAGGGCTCGAAGCCCAGGCGCACCTATTCCCAGGAGCCCAACGCCCAGGCGCACCGACGCCCAGGCGCTAGACGCTGTTGCACGCGCCGCTTGAGCGCACTCCCGATGACCTATCGCCATTCCCGAAACATTTGGATATCGTGAACTTAAAGGTGAAAACATTAACACATGATATTGAAATTTTATGACTTGTACATAATTATGCCCAAAAGTGAGTTGATGAGAGAATATAATTAGATTTATACCCGAGCTAAGGAGTCGAATTGTACCCTTAAAATGTAATGTTCGATAATATGAGAACTGAATATGGATTTATAAATTTATAAAGGACATTTTTTGGATTAAACACATAATACTTAAATTAAGACGATCGAACTAAGTCGACCCTCATTCTGTAATCAATTAGGTCATTTCGAGGCCTTACGTTGAGATCGATCGAAGGAGTCCACTTCGCAACTTAAGTAAGAACCCATTTACGTACAGGACTCCCGAGTAAGTAATCCTCCCATCTCATTAACATTATGAATGAATGTAATTAAACTGTTTTGGTTGCTCGAATATGTTGTGTATGGATTGTATGATGATGTGTGGGATGTTAATGTGTGTACATCTTGTAGCACTTTTATGTCAATTGATATGCTATTATATTTCATATCTTGTTCTATTTGTTGAATGTTATATTATAGGAGGTTGTATGCATTTCATGTTATRGGCAAGTAGTTAGAATTCTACATCACATTTGGCATGAGCCATTTACACACTTAGAAGGTGAATGGTTTAGGAAATGGAATTTTAAAGGAAAATGTTAAGTTTTGAAAATGCTAAAGTTTTCGAAAAGGAATGTAAACCTGGCCACGAAAGATGTGAGTGGGAAATGGGGCGTGGGGGACTAGCGCCCCGACCCTACCCTCTTGGAGGGTAGGTAAGAATGGAATGTTCACCTCCTTGGAGGTGAAAGTACGAAAGAAAACCTTTTTTTTTTTAATGTTAACCGCTTTAAGGTTCTACCGGTAGGAATGGAATCGGGTCCCAAATAACTACGACCCACTGCAGAGCTTAGTGGCTAGGCGTTACACTCTAATGAGCTCACAAATGAAAGGAAATGAATGTTTTACTGTAAGTGAATTTTGAAGGAAATGTTTTGTAATGAGATTTTGAAAAAGGAACGTTTTGGAAAGTAGTTTTTATTTAAAAGCAAAATTTTTTATAATTTCATGACATGTAGGACAGGTTGATGCATTCATGCATTGAGGTTACTTACTGAGCTTTTTAGCTCATTTCTTTTCTTATGTGTCATTTCAGATAATATGTAACCAAATGGGGCGAGGATGTCTCTTGTGGGCGAGCTATGATACCCGAGAACTAGTTTTTGAATCGATTTATGTAATAATATATATTATTTTTTGAATGGTTTAAATTGTTGAGACTTCCGCTGTCTTCATTTTTAAATAAATATTGAGTTTTAAAAGATAGTTGATTATTTGCGAGTAGAATGATGTAACATTCCCGGGTTAAGATAAGGTTCCTAATCTGGGGGTGTTACAATCTTAATGCTAATATTCATTTATTTAACTTCTGGGTATCTTGGTTTGCCCACAAGTGACCTCCTCACACCATCCGGCTACACTTCACCTGAGATGCAAAATGAGAAAAAAGGAATGAGCTATAAAGCCCAGTAAGTAAACCTCATGCATGAATGCATATGCATGTCCTACATGTGATGAAGTTATAAAATTTCGCCTTTAAAAAAAACTATTTTCCAAAGATTCCTTTTTCAAAATCTTATTACAAAATATTTCCTTCAAAATTCACTTACAGTAAAACATTTCATTTTCTTTCCTTCGTGAGCTCACTAAAGTGTAACGCCTAGCCATTAGGCTCTGCAGTGGACCATCTTATTTGGAACCCAATTTCATTCCTACCGGTAGTACTGCAGGGCGGTTAACGTTTTTTCATCTCTTTACCTCCCCGAGRTGAATCATTACCTACCCTCCCCGAGGGTAGGGTCAGGTGCGCCGGTCCCCCAAGCCCTATTTCCCACTCATACCCTTCATAGCTAGGTTTATACTCCTTTCCAAAAACTTTAACATTTTCAAAACTTTAACATTTTCATTTGAAGTTCCATCTCCTAACCATTCACCTTCTAAATGTGTGAATGGCTCAGGCTAGAAATGATGCAAAATACTAACTATATGCTCATGACATGAAATGCAAACAACCTTATATAAAATATCATTCGACAACAGTACGAAATATGAAACATGATAACATTCCACACAATTACACACATCAACATGCAAATCCCATACAAAACATATTAGAGCAATTAAAAGAGTTTAATTTTATTCGTTCATAACATTAATGAGATGAGAGGATTACTTACATACACATTCAATTCATGTAAGAAGATTCAATCATAATAACAACACACTTATATCACCACTAAATGAGAATGAGAGAATTTACTTACATAAAACTTAGATAACAACAACACATATACGTTAATGAGAATGTGAGAGTTTACTTACATACACATTCAATTCATGTAAGAAGATTCAATCATAATAACAACACACTTACTTCACCACTAAATGAGAATGAGAGAATTTACTTACCTGGAGTCCTTTACGTTAAGGGTTTCTTATTTAAATCTCGAAGTGAAATCCTTCGACCGTTCTCAATATTAGGGCACTCGAATCAACCTATTTGTGATTACAAGAAAGTCCATTTAGTTCAATCGTTCCAACTTAGATATTCAAGGTTCATTCCAAGAATGTCATTTATTAATCCATACTTAGTCCTTACATTACCAATTATCACGCCTTTTAAAGATACAATTTAAACTCCTTCGTTCTGATATTAAACTTAATTTATGGTCTCCCATAATTTTACTTTATAATGTAATTTATAAGTCATAAATTTCAATATTAATTATTAATATTTTCACCTTTTAAGTCACAAAGTCCAAGAGTCTCGGGAATGGTATTAGGTCGTTGGGCGCCGAGCGTTGGGCGTCGAGTGTCGATACGCCTAGGCRCTGGGCACCTGTTGTTGGGCACTCCCAGCTCTGGAAACTGGCAAACAGCCAGCCCAAAGAAGAACCCAGCAATGAACGGCCTACAACAAGCCTGATTTTGGCAAACTCCGGCGACGAGCAGAACAACATTGGCACAAGGTCTGGTTAGCGAACGAGCGACAGCRCGTGTAGCTAGTTCGAGCATGGGACACAACAACTAACCTAGTCGACTGGTCAAGCTTTAGGCGACCTGCTCCTTGTCCGCGACAGGAGAGAGTCGACGAGCAATAACCGAACAGCGACAAGCTGTTGCTGGTTCCAGATCTGGAGACTCCTTTTTCTTGTCAAACCACAAGCAGTAGATGAGCGGCTGGCGGCGTGCACAGATCGTCGAGCGAACGATTGGCTGGCCGCTGGGCAGAGCTTCGATTCGAGTACCGAAGGCTTTATGGTCTAAGTGAGCAGCACGCAGAGATTCGACGAGCAGAGTGCGGGGCAAGGATTTTTGAGTAGTCACGGCAGATTTAATCTTTGTGTGGCTATGGCTACTCCGATCGCGTACCAGACGAGCAACATCACAGACTGCGAGGGAGCCCATCGCAGGCGATCAACGGCTAGAAAAGAAGAAGAAAGAGGCGGCGTGTGTGCGGCAGTAAGGAGTCTTCAAGAACAGGGCGGCAGTTAGGGTTTGGTTTGGGCGGCGGCGACATGATGAGGAAGAAGAAGAAGGAGATTCTACGGTTTTTAGGTTTCTCTTTTTTTTTTTTTTTTTTACTTGGGCCCTGACCCAAATCCTTTGGGCCTTCCCATCCATAATTAACCCAAATCCTTAAATTAAATTTGGGCTTTCTTTCGATAAAAATTCTAGTTTTTCGAATGAAAACGGATAAGCCCAATGAGTCGAGCCTCTAACCAACCAAGGGCCCTAATCGGACAAATACGATAATTTCGCATTTATTAACATATAAATAAAACATTAACCACATGGAAAACTTTATCAAACCCTAGTTGACTCACAGATTCGCATGATCAAACGAAAATCCATAAAAAGAAATCTCGGGTGTTACAGGTGGTGTCAGACAGGAATGGAAGAGAGGTTTTTGTTGGTTTTCAAGAGACAAGAGGTGGCAGATAGAGGCGAAAGTTTCAGAAGAAGTGTGATGGAAGAAAGAAATGGTGATAGGAAGGGAGTAGATAGCAGAGAAAGAGGTGGAGATTATGCCAAGGTGAGGCTATTCGGTGTCTATGCACTGATGGGTCCATTGAAAGGACACCACTGATGCGTGCGCGATAGAGACTTGAAAAGACACCAGCTTGGTTACTCTCAAAGGTAAAGTGACTTTTCCCATTACTCAAATAAAATTTGTCCTTCCCACTCTAGATTCAATTGCATTATTCCGTGTGTCCTTTGATAATACTGAACCGTTGCATTTTGGTAGCAATGTATAGCACTGCATGCTCATAGCAAATCTGATTTCTACAGTAAATCAGGATAATTCCCTTTTTACCTCTAAATTAACCAAACTTCAAAATTTATCCCTTGAAACCCTGTGATCAATATATGATAGTTGCAGAAAAATCTAACAATTAACAAAATTAATTAACTAACAATAATATCAACTAATCAGAAATTTACTAAATATGAATTAAAGAYGAAAAACAGAAAACATTAATCTAGCTAAACTACTACAAATGCACATTAATTTGGATTTAAAGGAATGGACAGCCCTTTATTGGCACAATTACTACCCCAATAATGCTTCAACCTTTAGCCATTAACCTTAAACATATATTCGATTTCCCATCAAATAGTTCAACAACACCATTGGGATAGACCTTCGTAATTCAGAAGGGACCGAACCATTTGGATTTCAACTTCCCGAGAAATAATCTTAATCTAGAGTTTCAATTAATGTCTTAGTTGCATAGTAGATAGAGTGGAAAACCTTATTTTTTCTTTGTCCCAGAATAGCACCAAAAGCATAATCGCTAGCATCACACATAAGCGCAAAGGAACGTGTAATACCTGAGATTTCTTTTTATGAATTTTTGTTTGATCGTGCGAATCTGTGAGCCAACTAGGATTTGATAAAATTTTCTAAGTGATTAATGTCTTATTTATACGTTAATAAGTGCGAAATTATCGTATTTATCGTATTAGGGTCCTTGGTTAGTTAGAGGCTCGACTCGTTAGGCTTATTCGCTTTTCTGTCAAAAAATAGATCTTATCGAAAGAAAAACCCATTAAATTTAATTTAAGGATTTGGATTAGTTATGGATGGAAAAGCCCGAAAGATTAGGGTTAGGGCCCAAATTAAAAAAAAAAAACACAACAAAACCCTAGAATCCTCTTCTTCTTCTTCYTTCCCATTGTTGCCGCTGCCCAAACCCTAACCCATCCTACTCGCTGCTACTGCCTCTCCATCTGCCTATTGACACCCTCGTCGTGGCCTTTCCTTTCTCCTTCTCCTCTCTCCCTCTTCTCTTCCCTCCTCCCACTGCTGAGCTTGTGACGAAGAGCGGCCCCCAGATCAGCCTTTGCCTTCGTCCCCTTCTTCCCTCTTCCTCCTGCTCGACGCAGCTTCGATTCCAGAGTTGCCTGGTAAGAGCTCCGCAACGCCATCTGTGTACGTGGCTCAGCGGCTCGTGAACGTCCGACCAGGAGGATCCGTGCCCGGTCGGAGATCGTCCAGATCTGGAGTCTCCTGAATCAGCYGTCAGTCCTATGCCTGTCGCGCTTGCTATTGCCACTCGCCCGATCTGCTGGCTAGATCCGCGTGTCTTGCCCACCGCTTGGACGTTCTGTCGCACAGCCAAACCTTTGTCTTCTTCTTCTCCTCTGCTCGAACGATCTGCGCGACACCACCATCCACCCACGCTGCTGCTTCTCGACCAAGATCAGGGCGAGACTTCTTACCCTGCCAAACTTCACCGGAAATAGGCCTATTGTAGGCCGTCTATTGCTGGTTTCTTGGGCTGGCTGTTCCCCAGTCCTGGGGGGGCCCAGCACCTAATGCTAGGCGCCTAGCGCCCAACACTGCTGCTTCTCGACCAAGATCAGGGCGAGACTTCTTACCTCACCGAAGTTCACAGGAAACAGGCCTATTGTAGGCCGTCTATTGCTGGTTTCTTGGGCTGGCTGTTCGCTAGTCCTGGGGGGGCCTAGCGCCCAATACCCAGGCGCTCAACACCCAGCGCCCGACGCCCAGTACCCGACGGCCAGACGCCCAGATGCACAGACTCCCAAACGCCGGAGAACCCAAAACCATTCCCGAGACTCTTGGACTTTGTGACTTAAAAGGTGAAAATATTAATAATTAATATTGAAATTTATGACTTATAAAATTACATTATAAAGTAAAACTGTGGGAGAACATAAATTAAGTTTAATACCCGAACGAATGAGTTTAAATTGTATCCTTAGAAAACGTGATAATTGGTAATGTGGGGACTAAGTGTAGATTAATAATTGACAAATGATATTCTTGGAATGAACCCTGAATATCTAAGTTGGGACGATTGAACTAAATAGACTTTCTTTCTATAATCACAAATAGGTTGATTCGAGTGCCCTAACATTGAGAACGGTCGAAGGATTTCACTTCAAGATTTAAATAAGAGACCTTTAACGTAAAGGACTTCGGGTAAGTAAATACTTTCATTCTCATTTAATGGTGATGTAAGGGTATTGTTATTATGATTGAATCTTCTTACATGAATTGAATGTGTATKTAAGTAAATACTCTCATTCTCATTTAGTGGTGATGTAAGGGTRTTGTTATTATGATTGAATCTTCTTACATGAATTGAATGTGTATTTAAGTAAATACTCTCATTCTCATTTAGTGGTGATGTAAGGGTATTATTATTATGATTGAATCTTCTTACATGAATTGAATGTGTATGTAAGTAAACTCTTACATTCTCATTAACGTATTTGTGTTGTTGTTATTGAATCTGAGTTCTATGTAAGTAAATTCTCACACCTCATTAATGTTTATGAATGAATGTAATTATACTCTTTTAGTTAGTTTAATATGTTGGGTATGSGATTGTATTGTGAGATGTGTTAATTTTGTAGAATGATTTGTACGTATTTCATATCATGTGCTGTGTTTATGTCGAATAATATGTTATATACAATGGTAGGCATTTCATGTCATGAGCATGTAGTTAGTGTTCTACATCATTCCTGGCATGAAATATATACAGTGWTATAKAATGCATTCCCTTTCAAAATCTCATTTCCTAAACCATTCACTTTCTAAATGTATGAATGGCTCATGCCAGGAATGATGTAGAATACTAACTACATGCCCATGACATGAAATGCATACAACTGTAATCAATATGCCATTCGACATAATAATGGTACAAGATAAGAAACACGTAAAAACATTCCACACAATCAACACATTGCATAACATAATCCTATACCGCCACCACATGACACACAATAAAAGAGATAGGTGGGTATGGGGGTTTACTTGCATAAAAATCTCATATCCAACACATTAATCCACCTAAAGAACTGCAGATACATCCATTAATACGCATTAATGAAATATGAAAATTTACTTACATAGAACTCAAGTTCAATAACAACAACACATAAACGTTAATAAGAATGTGAGAGTTTACTTACCCGGAATCCTTTACGTTACAGGGTTTTCATTTGAATTGGAAAGTAAAATCCCTCAACTGTTTTTAACGTTAAGGCACTCGAAACAACCTAATTTTGATCACAGAATGAAAGTCTATTTAGTACAACTGTCCCAACTTAGATATTCAGTGTTTATTCCAAAGATGTCATTTGCCAATTTATTAATCCATATTTAGTCCCCACATTACCAATTATAACATCTTTTTAAGGTTACAATTTAAACTCCTTARCTCGGGTATTACCTAATCTACGTTCTCCCACAATTTTACTTTAAGATATAATTTCATAGTTCATAAATTTCAATATCAAATATTAATGTTTTCACCTTTTAAGTTCACARAGTTCAAGTGTTGTGGGAGTGGTACTGGGTTCTTAGGCGTCTGGGCGCCTGGGCGTTGGTCACCTGGGCAATGGGCACTGGGCACTGGGCATTGGGCGCACCCAGAACTAGCAAGCAGCCAACCAAAAGAAACCAGTACCCACCTGTAACAGGCCTGATTCCGGCAAGGCTTCTGGCATTCCGGAGAGCCGCGACCAAAATGACGTTGCCGTCTGCAGTGGAGACTGGCAATAGGACCCACAGATCTGGTGAACTTCTGGCGAGGTAAGAAGTCCTATCCTGATTTGGTTGAGAAGCAGCAGCATGGGTGGAAGAAGTCTGATAGTGGCATCGCGCAGATTGGCTTGAGCAGAGAAGAAGAAGAAGAAGATGATGAAGGTAGATCTACGAAGTGTGACAGCGGACTAGCAGCGGTGCGGCAGTGATTCGCAGCTCCAAGAGCTCGGGCAGTGGGTGACAGCAGGGCGATAGGCAAAGGGAATCGTCGACAGATCCAAGGAACTCCAGATCTGGACTATCTCCGGCTGGGTGCGTAGATTCTCTTGACAGAACATTTGCGAGCCGTTGAGCGACACACACAGATGACGTCATGGAGCTCTCGCCAGGCAACAACAGGACCAGCAAGCTTCGATTTTGGGCAGCGGACCCTTATGCAGGTGACGCGCAGGTTCGATGTCCGAATCATGCCGTGAAGGAAGATCATGTAACACCCCTAGATTAGGAACTGTTCTAAGCTGAGAATATTACATCACTTCACTCRCAAATAATCAAACTATTCATTTAAAAACTCAACATTTATTCAAAACAAAAATTGTGAAAACTTTAAGAATTTAAACCATGCAAAAAATAATTATCTTATTACACAAAACTGATTTAAAACAAGTTCCCGGGTATCACAGCTTGCCTGCAAGCGGTCTCCTTGCCCCACTGGTTACATATCATCTGAAATGAAACATAAGAAAAAGAAATGAGCTAAAAAGCCCAATAAGTAATGTAACACTCCCAAATTAGGAACCTTTATCCTAACCTGAGAATGTCACCATTTACTCACTGACACGAATTTGCGAAAACTCAAAAGAATTTAAACCAAATAATAAATACTTAATACAACCATTTTAATCCATAACATTCATTTACACTGACTTTAGGGTATCATAGCTTGCTTACAAGCGATCTCCTCGCACCATCTGGCTATACATCACCTGAAATGCAAAATGAGAGAAATGGAATGAGCTACTAATCTCAGTAAGCAAATCTCATGCATGAATGCATGAACATGCCCTACATGTCAWGAATTATAAAATCTCACTTTCTCAATGAAAACTTTCAAATCATTTTTCATTCCATAAACTTTCTCTTAAAAACTTTCCTTTCAAAATTCATAACTTGTAAAACTTTCATTCCATTACTTTCGTGAGCTCACTAGAGTGTAATGCCTAGCCACTAAGCTCTGCAGTGGGCCATAGTTATTTGGAACCCAATTACATTCCTACTGGTAGTACCGCAAGGCGATTAACATTCCTTTACTTCTCCTTTCATACTTTCACCTCCAAGGAGGTGAACATTCCATTCTTACCTACCCTCCAAGAGGGTCGGTTCGAGTTTGCYGATCCCCCACACCCCATTTCCCACTCGCATCTTTCCTGGCTAGGTTTTACACCYMTTTTTCAAAATCCTTAGCGTTTGAAAATCATTCATCATAAAAATAACATCTTTAAAAACTTCGTTCCTCAAAACCTCTACTTTTCCAAATTTTATTCTTTAAAAATATTTCCTTTCTTGAATGTATGATTATATCCATACAAGAGAATATCCAACTACTGCAATCTACATGCTCATGGACCACATGAACTCTTAACTTAAAATTTCTAACAAGTCAATGAATAATAAAATTCACATGCTGAAACTAATTTCACATTATAACACATAAGAGCAATTATCAATTCACATAAGAAGATTCAATCATGATAACAACACACTTGCATCATCACTAAAAGAGAATGTCGGAATTTACTTATATAGAACTCAGATCTAATAACAACAAGACATATACATCAATGGGAATGTAAGAGTTTACTTACATAAAAATCTCATATCCAACACATTAATCTACTTAAAGGAATTCAGATACATCTAACCATATACGTTAACGAAATGGGAGAATTTACTTACATAAATCTGAGATTAAATAACAATCACACATATACGTTAATGAGAATATGAGAATTTACTTACCCAGAGTCCTTTACATTAAAGGTTTCTTATTTAAATCTTGAAGTAAAATCCTTCCACGGTTCTCAATGTTAGCGCACTCGAATCAACCTATTTGTGATTATAGAAAGAAAGTCTATTTAGTTCAATCGTCCCAACTTAGATATTCAGGGTTCATTCCAAGAATGTCATTTGTCATTTATTAATCCATACTTGGTCCCCACATTACCAATTGTCACATCTTTTAAGGATACAATTTAAACTCCTTCGTTCGGGTATTAAACTTAATTTATGTTCTCCCACAATTTTACTTTATAATGTAATTTTATAAGTCATAAATTTCAATATTAATTATTAATATTTTCACCTTTTAAGTCACAAAGTCCAAGAGTCTCAGGAATGGTTTTGGGTTCTCGGGCGTCTGGGCATCAGTGCGTCTGGGCATCGGTGCGCCTGGGGCGTCGGTGTGCCTGGGCGCTTGCTGGGGGCACTAGGCGCCTGGGCCCTACTGCTGTCCCTTGTTCCTGGCTGAAAACTCAGCTGACCGGCGATTAGTCAACCACTGGTAGTAGCCTCTTAGCCGCCCTCGCTGAGCACCAATGGGGAAGATGGCCATTGCCTTCTCAAGCCCCTGCTCCTGGTGACGGGTAGCACTCGCAATAGGCAGTAGTAACCTGCAGCACGCGAGGAAGATCTTGATCGATTGCTCCGCATTTCTGGCGAGCAAATCGGTCGAGCCGAGAAGAAGAAGAAGAAGAAGATGGAGGCAGAGCTGGGCAGACCGCTTGGTCCAGAGTGGCTATGGCTGATTTCGATAGACGTGGAATCCCGCGCCTCTGGCGTGCAGCAACTTGCTACGACGTGCCTAGAAGCGGCGAACGCATCAACGAGGATGTCTGTTCGGGTTGCGTTGAGCGTTTCTCCGAGCGGCTACAGATCTGATGCTAGCAGATCTGTCACGGCTTCGAGAAATCGAGCACTGACGTGGAAGGGATGATCTGAACAGACAACAACTTAGCATGGGCGATTTTCTAAATGTATGTTACAATAATAAAATATAAGGAAATGTATTTACAAATAATGTACAATACAAAGAAGTTGCGTCCTAGGTGCAGACGTCCTCCTAGGCGCGGGTGCTGTATGCTCGTGGGTGCTTGTGTACTTCCTCGAGCCTGTATGCTCCGGGCGCCCGTGGCTCCTTGGCGCCCGTGGCTCCTTGGCGCTGGTCTACTCCTGAGCGCCATGTGCCCCTGGGCGTTAGTGTGTCTCTTGGGCGCTGTGTGCTCCTAGGTACCAATATGTCTTAGCATGCAAATTCCTAGGTGCCACTGTTGAATGCAGGTGTGGCTCTTAGATAGGGCGTCTATGGGCACAGTTGTCCTCCTAGGTGCAACGAGCACAAGCATGCTTCTAAATGGTCCTTTCATGCTGGGACGGGAGTGCCGATGTAATATCCGAAATTTTTCCTTTATTAATTTTCATTTGATCGCGTGAAATTGTGTGCCAATTAGGGTTGAAAATTTTATATATGATTAATATTTTGAAATCGCACATTTAATTGAGTACGAAAATGTTGCATTTGTTAAATGAGAGTCATTGGTTGGTTAAAGGCTCAACTTGCGGGCCTATTCATTTCTTAGTTAGACTTTGGACTTTTATCGAAACAAAGCCCGTTGTAATTAATTTAAGGATTTTGGGTTAATTATGAATGGGAAGGCCCGAAAGGTTTGGGTTACGGCCCAAAATATAAAAATTTTTAAAAAAGAGAAAATGTATAAAAAATAAAAAGAAAGAAAGACAAGGAAAAAAAACCTAAAAATGTTCTTCTTCCTCACAGTTAATACTACCGCCGCCGCCGGCCCCCACTCCCAGAAAACCCTACCATCGATCACCACCTTCTCCTCCTTTTGTTGGTCGTCGTGTGCTATGCTGCCCAATCGACAATGAGCTACTCAGCTGCTTGGAGGATTTTTCTCGCAACTCGGCCAGACCGCTCGAACCCTGGCTCGGTCACTCGCCGTGTTCGAGGTCGCCCACCTCCGCTCGCCGAGATCGCTGACCACCTAGGTTTGCAATCATCGAGCCATCCGCATTTCGAGTTGAACTGTTGCAGCTCGTGCGGTTGCTGTCGCTGTTCACCGAGGCTGATCACCTGGTTTGTGTGGCTACGAGTTGCCGCACGCCAGGGGGGCCGGTCGGTTCTGTTGAGCCAAGTAGACCACTCCAGGTCTCCTCCCCAACTTTCTCTCTCTCACTCTCGAGCTTAGATTGGCGGTCTGTGGTCAGCGCCATTGCCGACCAAGCTGTCTTCCAGAGGTGCACGATCCGCGCCTATCAGATCCATACCTGCTTGGGACGAAGTGGTCCACCACCAGATCTGGTCGACCAACCATCTTCTTCTTCTTCTTCTCTACTTGAACGAATCTGTGYGACACCCCGCTAGAAGTTTGCCAGATCTACCTTCACTGCTCGACCGGATCTATGCGTCACCACGTAAGAAGTTCACCAGATCTGGTCGATCTGCTATCTTCTTCTTCTTCTTCTCCTTCTCTGCTCAATGGTTTTGCCAGGATAGAGGAAGGACAGTGCTCGGCCGCTCGATGCAGCAGAGCCTATCCTGATCTGTTACCTCCTTAACTAGATCCAGAACCCCTTGTCGCTGGCTGTCATCTCTGCTCTCTGTATTTGCTGCTCCCGTCGCCGGATGTTGCAGCTGTGAATCCACCATCTACGACCGAGATCACGACTCCCTGTGGAGTTGCTGTGCGATCGTTCAACAAAAAAGCAGCTAGCGCCCAKCAAGTCTCCAGCGCCCAGTACCCACCGCCCGCCGCCCGAATGCCCAGGCKACCAGGGCTGCGCGTGCCGCTAGAGCACACRCCCGAGGATCCAATACCACTTTCGCGACACTTGGATCTTGTGAACTTAAAGGTGAAAACGTTATTACTTGATATTAGAATTTATGACTTGTATATATAATTATATCCTAAAGTGAATTGGTGGGAGAACATAGATTAGGTCTAATACCCGAGCTCAGGAGTTTGAATTATACCCTTAAAAACGTGATAATTGGTAATATGAGAACTAAATATGGATTTATCATTGACAAATGACATTCTTGGATTAAACACTAAATATTTAAGTTGGAACAGTCGAACTGAATAGACTTTCATTCTGCAATCATAAATAGGTCATTTCGAGTGCCTTAACATTGAGAACGATCGAAGAATTTCACTTCACAATTCAAATAAGAAACCTTTAATGTAAAGGACTCTGGGTAAGTAAATTCTCACATTTCATTAACGCTTATGAATGGATGTATTTAAATTCTTTAGATGGTTTAGTGTTGTATATGGATTTTATGCAAGTTAACACCCATACCCGCCTATCTCCTTGTTGTTTGTTATGTGGTAGCAGTATGGGATTATGTTATGAAATTTGTTGATTGGATGGAATGATTTTTACATGTTTCATATATTGTACCATTATTATGTCAAATGGCATGTTAATTACAGTTATAAGCATTTCATGTCATGGGCATGTAGTTAGTGTTCTACATCATTCCTAGCATGAGCCATTCATCCCAACGCACCCGAACTGACCCTCTGGGAAGGTAGGTAACGATTCACCTTAGGGAGGTGAAGAGATGAAAGGAATGTTAATCGCTTTGTGGTACTACCGGTAGGAATGTAATCGGTTCCAAATAATAATGGCCCACTGCAGAGCTTAATGGCTAGGCGTTACACTCAGTGAGCTCACGAATGTAATGGAATGAAATGTTTTTACAAGTTATAAATTTTGAAAGGAAAGATTTTATGGAAAAGTTATACAAGAAAATGATTTGAAAGTTTTCATTAAGAAAGTGAGATTTTATAATTCATGACATGTAGGGCATGTTCATGCATTCATGCATGAATTTACTTACTGGGCTTTATAGCTAATCCCATTTTCCTCGTTTTGCATTTCAGATGACGTGTAGCTAGATGGTGCAAGGAGGTTACTTGTGGACAAACCATGATACCCTGAAGCATGTTTTAAATAAATTTTACGGATTAAGATAATTGTTTAGTAGAATGGTTTTTGCTCATCCTTAAGTTATTTCTTGTTTGGTTTAGCAACTTGTGTTTTAAATTCTTTAGGGTTTCTGCAATTTCAATTTGAATAAATGTTAGGTTGGTAAAGATTTGTTAAAACATATTATTTATTGTTTTGGATATTGTTGAATTTTAATAGGTAGTTATTGAGGTTACAGGGGAAACTCTGTCCTATGACACGTGACATAATGGATCCTAAGACATTCATGAGGATGAAAGTTAAGCCCTTAGTATAGTGGACCCTTTGTTATCCTGGAGAAAGTAGGTAATGTAGCATACAGAATAGCTTTGTCATTTGAATTAGCCGGATTACACTACCTGTTTCACATTTCTAACCTCAAGAAGTATCAACCTACACCAGACTATGTGTTGAACGATGAAGATATTAGATTGCACCCCAACTTATCTTATGAAGAATAATTGGTTAGAGTACTCGAAATCAGCACGAGGAAACTCAAGAACAAAGAAATTTGCGTTGCAAGGTTTAATGGGATCATCACGGAATTGAGGGGGCAACCTGAGAAACCGAGGAATATATGAAATAGAAACATCCGGAACTATTTCAAGGTACGCAAGAAAATTTTGAGGGTGGAATTTTCTTAAAGAGGGTGAATTGTAAAAACCTATAACTGCTTACTGAGTAAATTGCTAGTTGTTGATAACAGTAGAACGGGCATATGAGTGAGAAGCATTTATTTATAATTTTTATTTTATTCAAAATTCTTAAGAGTTATTTAGAATTAAGTTTTAGGCCCTATTTGTTTTCATAAAATGAATCCGGACGATAATTGGGTAAATCGCAAAACTAGCACCAAAACCCTAACTTTGGAAAAATTATCTTAATACCGCCCATTTAATGATCCAATGGAGAGGCTTTGGTCATGCATGCAAGAAATGCCTAAGTAGCCAAGCACAAGCAAGATTCTTTTGTCATTCATCTAAGACTTTGGCATGTGTTAACTCTTGTGCCAAGTGTTGCAACCCATACCTGTGTCTTCATTGAATCAAGTAATTCTTGACACCTAAAGACTTTAGCATTGTTTCCTCTACCAAGAGCTACTTCTGACATTCTTATTCCATTTTTCCTCCTAACTCTCCTACGTGGCTACACTTGTAAGCATTACTTTTCTTTCTTTCAGTTCCTCTCTCACACGGACTCTCTCCCTCTCCCATTTTCTCTGATGGTTTTCCCTCTCCCTCAGGCACTCTATCACCATTCACCGTGCAATAGTATCTAAGAAGCTCAWWWTGAGCTTCTTAGATACTATTGCACGGTGAATGGTGATAGAGTGCTGAGGGAAAGGGAAAACCATCAGAGAAAATGGGAGAGGGAGAGAGTGAGCTTCACTGTAATACCCGAGATTTATTTTTTATTTTTACGAACTTTATATAATTATATGATTTATATTCTAATTCACTAATTAGTTATATTTATAATTTTTAGTGAGTTGATTATTTTTCTGCGGAAGGACTTGGAGCTTTACCATTCGATGTGTTAATTAGAAATAAATTATTATTTCTGTGACTGATTATTTATTTTTGCATTATTGTGCGAGTATATCTATTTAAATGAGAGATTTTATTAGTTTAATTTAATTAGAAATATTTATTAATTAATTTAGGCTTGACTTGTTAGAGTCCGTTCTCTTTTTATCCAAATTTAGAACCGGATTTAAAGTTTCGTTTTGGGCCAAAATAAAACTAATAGATCTTAATTTAGTTGGGCTTAGTTGGTTAAGAAATAAAAATGACCCACAAAAGAATTTTGGTGAGGGTTAAGTTAGGTTAAAAATAATATTTATGACCTGAAGAAGATGACTGTTCATCTTTTTCCTTAAACATAAACCATAACCCCCTCCTGGCATTGCCTCCTCCCTCTGCCCTCACCGACGCCGACCTTCCCACTCTTTCTCTCTCTTTTCTCTCTCTCTCTCTTTCTCTCTCTCTCTCTCCTCTTTTCTGACTGGTGTCGGACATAGCTCCATCTCTCATATACTTGTCACTGTCAGGAGACCAGACGCCTAGGTGACCAGGCACCGTGTGCTGTCCACTCGAACCAATTGTGTGCGCACCACACGTTTATTCCCGGAGTGCATCCTTTTCCCTAGTGCGATTGACACCATTACATCATAAACTCGATACCCACACTTAGGGTTTTCGAGATTCAAGGTGAATCCTTAGTTTCGTCGTTTAAATTAACCAAATGRCCTAAGTTTTGTTTTATGTAATAATAATTAAGGAAAAATATGGAATATGTTTAATGTGATTTAAATTGGTATGATAAAGTAAAAGGAGAATATGTTTCTAGAAATATATTGGAATACAATTTAATATGGAATTTAGGGTTTGTGTGATAAAGTAATGTATATTGTGATTATGATTATTATTGTTGTTTTAAGAATGACTAAGAGTCATGAAATTAAATTATACTATTACTATATCGATTATTATTGATATGGAATTTAAACTCAAAAATTATTAGTTAATGTCACCCATAAGAAAAATGATGAACGTATTAATGGTGATCACTTAGAACCGATTCTTCTTTCTCTTGGGTAAGATGGATTTAAACTCTTCCTTARCTACAGTTCTCTTCGTTTTGATTATCTGTGACTAGTGAAAGCAAACTTATCTTCATTCTACTGCATGAATGGTGGCTACAAGCAAGACTAACAGCCCTAGAAAAAGTTTCATAGGCTACCACTTTCTTGGACACTTCACTCTTATTTAGACTCTTCAAGTAAGAATCCTATACACTCTTAGAATTCTTGTGTTTCAATGAAGTATGTGTGCTGGCTGAATGAAAATATTAGGTGTAAAGCATTTTGTGAGGTGTTATAAGTGTATCTGACATTATTCTAGGAGTTATTGATAGATTCATACTTTATATTTTATTTTTCCCTTACTTAAGTTAATTTTTGTCGAATTTGCTATATGATTTACCTTGTATATAACTAATTTTGGTTTGAAATGATTCATTGCAGGATTTTCATTTTAAATATAAGAACATGGGCAAAAATCAATTGTAGAAGAGATTAAAGAGGTCAAACAATGAATTCAGAGGAGTTTGGGGTCAAAAAGTAATTTCCAGAAGCTGAAAATCATGAGAAATCGACAAAGTCTGGAAGAAATCCGATCAAGGGCTAGTTGGGTTTGACCCAACACCAGTTTGGGCTTAATCTGGCATCGGACATCAAACTAGCTCTATTGTCCAGAACCAAATCGGTGTCGTTTTGGTCTTTTCGACCTAAAACCAGCATAGGTTTGAGCCAAATAAGGCACTGATCAAACCCTTTTTAGGGCTTTTTATGTTCTTTTATAAATAGTGCATCTTATGGTCGATTTTGGAGACTTTATGTGCCTTGAAAAACTATTTTTTTCATAGTTGTAGAGTAGTTTTAGTAATAAGAACTTGGAGGAAGCCATTAGAAAGCTTGAAGACTTGTATTCAACCAAGATTGCTTAAGGATTTGTACATCAAATCGATTCTTTCTTCTCTAATCTTTAGTTGTAACATGTTTATTATACTTGTTGTGATGGATTTCATGAGTTTCTTAGGCTAATATTTTTGTGTTGGTTAGGGTTATTTGAGAAGATGATTTATTTGTAATGTGTTAAACTCTATCATGTGTATCTAGYTGAGTTGTTTATTATCATTGTGGCTTTCTTAATGCTTTTTGTGGATTAACTAGCTACAAATTGAATTCATAATCAATTCGGAATGAATGGGAGGTGAACTAATTTGTTAGGACTTAGGCAATGATGACACATTATTATTGAACCGACTAGGGATAGAATCAGTTCCTTTTTGGTATTTTTATTGTAATTAATCGTGGTTAGCTAAATCGGGGAATTTCATAGATCATTATGTAATTTCGATTAATTTAATTCACTTAGGATATGGCTTTAGTTAATTGGAATTAATGTTTAATGCCAAGGATTTAGGTAAAACCTAAATTAGGAAGGGATTAGGTAAAACCTAAATTAGGAAATTCTATCATTAACAATTAGATTAGATTTGAGAATTAGGGAAATTAAGGTGCGATTAACTTAGCTTATTATAACAATGATTCGACCAATACCTCAACCAACATATTTTATCACATTACATCTTTTTGGATTTAGGCAAGTAAATTTCATAATTGAACCTTTTAGATTACTACTTCATTTCTAGTTATTAGTCTAATTCAATCACATTCGATAGGTTTAGATTAGGGAAATATAGTGATTTCGGTACTTGATTAGAAATCCTTGTGAGATCGACCTTGACTCACTTGTTATACATTTTTCTGACGCTAGTATACTTGCTAGGATTAGAATGCATCAAGTTTGTCAGCATCAAATTTTTTATGCTATTGCCGGGGATTTTTTATTGATATCATATAATTGTTGAATTGCCTTGAGATTAGACCATTTGTTTGTCTGCTTTTATTTTAATTTTTTTTATTCATTTAGGTATTTTGCTTTGAGTAATGTGTTTTCCTTGTCTTGTTGTGTAACACCCCCAGATTAGAAAACTTTATCCTAATCCGAAAATTTGACCAATTACTCACATAAAATTGATGGAAATTGGGGAAATAAAAATTTAGAGTTTATAAAATTTCGAGAGAGTTTCCATATGTAATATCAACATATCCACCCTGTAAACACTCAAGAAATTTYCCACCAAACATTCTAGTACTCCATATATATGAAATCACCTCAAACTCCAATATTATAAATTACCAGCCAAATACTCATATGTTTAAAATCCAGAGGAAGCTTCTAAAAATAAACGAATAAAATCTAAACAAATTCAACAAGTTCATAAATCAATAGAAAATTTAATTAACATAAATGATTCTTAGGTATCAAAGTCTGCTCCCAAATTATCTCCCCACACCATCTAGCTAGTCATCACTTGAAACGTAAAATAAGGAAAATTGAATGAGTTACTAAGCTCAGCAAGTAAATCCTATGCATGAATGCATATATCGTGCACTATACGTCATGAAATTCAAAAATTCACTTTGTTAAAACTTTCCAAAAAAGTTTCCATTTCATCAAACTTTCCAAACATTTTTGTTTCATAAAATTGTGAGCTCACTTGGTATAATGCCTAGCCATTAAGCTCTACAGTGGGCAATTATTATTTGGTACCTGATCACATTCTACCGGTAGAACAGCAAAACGTTTAAAATAACTTAATCCTTTCCTGAACATCACCTCATAAGAGGTGAAATTCACACATGAATTCCCACCCTACAAGAGGGTTAGGTTGGGTGCGCCAATCCCCCATGCCCCATTTCCCACTCGCACTTTTCATGGTCTACGCTTTACACCCCTTTTCAAAATTCTAAACTTTTGCAAACCATTGAACATAAAAATTACATACTTCCAAAACTTCATTCATCAAAACATTTGCTTTTCCAAACTTCATTCTATGCCCATGCCAAAATTGTGCAAAATACTATAGACTATATGCACATGAACACGGATCGCATAAACTATGAACTTAAATTTTCCAACATGTCATCAAGCAGAAAAAATTCACATACTTGAAATAAAACCATAAKCCATATCAAATAAAAGTAATCCAATTATAATTATGAACTCACATTATGGCGATTTACTTACATACTTCAATATCAATTATGAGTTCACGTTCAATCACATAAGAGAAATCTAAATACAACAATAATACATATGCATCGCAATTAATGAGAATGTGAGAATTTACTTACTTGAAGTCCTTAGTAAATTTGGTTACTTTAAATCGCTAGCGGGGTGCCTTGGTTCCTAATATGTTACACAAAGAATATTCATTTAACAAAATTGGTCACCATTAATACGTTTACCATGTTCCTATGGGTGACATTAACCGATAATTTCCAAGTTTAATTTTCATGTCAATAAAAATCGAACTACTAATATTCCAATTTGATTTCATGACTCTTAATCATTCTTAAAACACCAATAATAATCATAATCACAATATATTACTTATTATAAAAATCCTAAATTTCACCTTAAATTATATTCTAACATATTTCTAAAAATTATATACCTCTTTTACTTAATCATACTAACTTAGATTTCACGTTAAACATATTCTATATATTTTCTTCATTTTTATTACATAATACAAAACCTAGGCCATTCGGTTAATTTAAAYGAAGAAACTAGGATTCACCTTGAATCACGAATCCTAGGTGTGGTATTGAATCTAAGTGTAATATTCGAGATTTAGTTTATGTTTTTCTTTTCTAACTTTATATATATATATAAATATATGATTTATGTTCAAATTCACTAATTAGATTATATTAATGATTGTTAATAAATTGATTAATTTACGGTGAAAGGACTTGGAGGCCGTAACATTCGATGTGCTAATCAGAAATAAATAATTATTTCCTTGATTTATTATTTATTATGCGTTAATATGTGAGTATGTTTATTTAAAGGTGAAATTTTATCACTTTAATTTAATTAGAAGTCTTAGTTAATTAATTAAGACTTGACCCGTTAAAGCCCATCCCCTTCTTATTCATATCTAAAATCGAATTTGGAGTTCGATTTTCGGCCAGAAGAAAACTACGAGATTGTAATTTAGTTGGGCTTAGTTGGTTAAGTAATAAAAATGGCCCACGAAGAAAATTTTAGTTAGGGTTAACTTAACTTTCAAAATATATATATACGACCTGAAGAAGATGATTGTTCATCTTCTTCCTTAAACATAAAACCTAACCCCCTCACCACCGCCGCCTCCTCCCTCTGCCCTCACCAATGCCGGCCTTCCCACTCTCTCTCTTTCTCTCCTTTCTTTTCTACCAATGCCGAACGCCACTCTATCTCCTCCGTTCTTGTTAAGCGACTAGGTGACCGGCACCCCGACGCCCAACATCCAGACGCCCATGGGACTCGACGACTTGAGGACCAGGCGACCAGGCATCATGCACCGTCCACTCGAGCCAGTAGCAGGCGCGCAGCACATGCACGACCAGGACTGCCGTTCGCAAGCTCGAAGCATATTTCTTTCCCGAGCATGATTGACGCCATTACATCTTAGACTCGATACCACACCTAAGGTTCAGGATCCGAGGTGAATCTTTAGTTTCTTTATTTAAATTAACCAAATGACCTAGGTTTTGTATTATGTAATAATAATTAAGGAAAATATGGAATATGTTTAATTGAAATTTAAGTTAGTACGRTTAAATAAAAGGAAGATATAATTCTAGAAATATGTTGGAATATAATTTAGGTGAAATTTAGGGTTGTATGATAAAATAATGTATATTGTGATTATGATTATTATTGTTATTTTAAGAACAAATTAGGAATCATGAAATTAAATTTTACTATTAGTAGTTCGATTTTTATTGACATGGAAATTCATCTTGAGAAATTATTAGTTAATATCACCATTGGAAAAACAATGAAGGTATTAACGGTAAACACCTATTTTAAATGAATATGTTTACTTAAACAAGTCTCAGATAAATATTCTTTTTGTAATAACATTAGGATACTATGGCACATTAACGTTGTGGGTAACCAAGGCACCCCACTAACAACTTAAAGTAAAACTTTACTAAGGACTACAAGTAGGTAAATTCTCACATTCTCATTAACGTATATGTGTTGTTGTTATAGTTAAATTGTTCTTAGGTGAATTGAATGTGTATTGAATCTGAGTTCTAGGTAAGTAAATTCTCACATTCTCATTAATGTATATGTGTTGTTGTTATAATTAAATTGCTCTTAGATGAATTGAATATGTATTGAATCTGAATTCTATGTAAGTAAATTTCAACATTCTCATTTAGTGATGATGCAAGTGTATTGTTATCATGATTGAATCTCTATGTGAATTGAATGTGAACTCATAATGGATATTGAAGTGAATTTTTGAAATCACCACAATCTCATTAATTATGATACGAGTGTATTGTCATTATGATTGAAWCTTCTTATATGAATTGAATGTGAATTGATAATTTATCTCATGGATTATAATGTGATATTACTTCCAGCATGTGAATTTTCTTACTCATTGACATGTTAGAAATTTTAAGTTAAGGGTTTATGTGGTCCATGAGTTTGTAGATTGCACTAGTTGCATATTCTCTTGTATGGACGTAATCATACATTCACGAAAGGAAATATTTTTTAAAGAATAAAATTTGAAAAAGTAAAGGTTTTGAGGAATGAAGTTTTTAAAAATGTTATTTTTGTGATGAATGATTTCCAAATATTAAGGATTTTGAAAAAGGGGTGTAAAGCTAAAGCCATGAAAGATGTGAATGGGAAATAGGGCATAGGGGATCGATGTTCACCTCTTATAAGGTGATGTTCAGGAAAAGATTGAGTAATGTTAACCGCTTTGCGGTTCTACCGGTAGAAAATGTTATCAAGTTCCAAAGAATAATGGCCCACTGCAAAGCTTAAAGGCTAGACATTACACCAAGTGAGGTCACGACTTTAAAGGAATGAAAATGTTTGAAAAGTTCTCATATTTTAAAAGGAAAAATTTTATAAAAAGATTATGAAATGAAAATGTTTAGAAAGTTTTCATTGAGAAAGTGAAGTTTTATAATTCATGACATGTAGGGCATTATTCATGCATTCATGCATGAGATTTGCTTATTGAGCTTAGTAGCTCATCCCATATTTCCTTATTTTACGTTTCAGGTAATGATTAACCAGATGATGCATGGAGGTCATTTGGGAGCAGTCTTTGATACCCAAGAATCGTTATGTTAATTAAATTTTTTTATTTATTTATGAACTTGTTGAAAGTTTAAAATTTTTTCCTTTTATTGTCAAAAGCTTCATCTGAAATTTTAAATATATGAGAATTAAGTTGATAACATTCCTGGATTAGGGCAGTTTCTGATATAGGGATGTTACACTAAGATGTAATAGCATCAATCACGTTTGGGAAACGAATATGCTCTGGGTGTGCAAACAGATGGCAAACAGTAACACTGGTCGTGAACATGCGGCACACGTGCAGCTGGTTTAAGAGCACAGTGCCTGGGCTCCTGGTCACTTGGGCATCTGGGCCCTTGGGCCCTTGGGCCCCTAGGCAATTTCCAGCAATTCTATTTTCGATGAAACTTCTGGCAAGTAGATGATTGGAGTTATAGATCTGAACAGACCCAGTCGGTTAACAGCAATTCAGCTTCTGAGCAAACTTTTCTGGTCGGCACGGCAAGATCTGGCTGAGCTACTCCAAGATGGCGAGCAGCAAAGGTTCAGAAACCCAGCCTCCAAGCTGCTGGTGGTTCAAACGACCCTTCGAGAAGGCAATCGGTGTGCCGATCTTGGTGGCAACTCTATCGGTGGAGCAGGAGTCCACTTTCCAATTAGCATTGATCTCCTGTCGATCTAGTCGTGATGGAAGCGTTTTTTGAGCAATTGCAGATCAGCAGTGCAATAAGCAGGAGCTGTGGTGCCGCGATCTGGGCAAGAGGCCAGCTATCGAAGAGGGAGGAGAGAGAGAGAGAAAAGGGGGAGAGAGAGAACAGAGAGATAGGAGAGAGAGAGGGAGAGGTGAGGCTGGCGTCAGGATGGGTAGAAGGACGGCGACAATGAGTAAAGAGGTGGTGGTGGTTGGCGGGTTTAGGGTTTCTTTCTCTTCTTTCTTTTGGGGAAGAAGATGAACAGTAAACCTCAATTTAAATAGTTTTTTTCTTTCTTGCTAACTTAACCCTAACCGAAGTTCTTTCATGGCACATTTTTATCCCTTAACCAACTAAGCCCAACTAAATTAAGATCTATTAGTTTCCTTCTGGCCTAAAATCAAATTCTAAGTTTGGTCTTAGGTTTGAATAAGAAAAGGACGGACTCTAACGGGTCAAGTTTAAATTAATTAACTAAGAACATTCTAATTAAATTAAACTAATAAAATTTTACCTTTAAATAAATATACTCACACATTAACGCATAACAATAATAAATCAAAGAAGTAACTATTTATTTCTAATTGGCACATTGAACGTTTTGAATTCCATGTCTTCCGCTATGAAATACTCAACCCACTGATAATCATGAATATAATGTTATTAGTGGATTAGAATATGAATTATATAATTATATAAAGTTCGTATAAACGAAAATAAATCTCGGGTATTATATGATGCGTACTAGATCTTCCAACATTCCTTTAGAGAAAAATACTAAGGATTTTGATACTATTCTTAGAGACAATATGAAACAAATTCGAGATGGCAAAGGAAAAACCAAGGTAGGAGAAAGTGCAATTGTTGATTTGGGGGAAAAAAGTCAAACTAAGGAGAAGGAATTGGAGTTTGATAATTCTAAGAATATGGATGATCAAGAGAATGAGGAAAGGGTTAAAATCCTTAGGGATTATGCCATTTCAAGGGTGGAAGGGACTCATCCCACCATCAAAAGACCTAGAGTAGTCGGGAACAACTTTGAGATCAAACTGGCGATTATTCAAATTGTAACACCCCCAAATTAGAAACTATCCTGACCYAGGAATGTTACCGGCTTTACTCACTCATATATTGCAAAAACTAAGGAAAATAAAATTTTGAATATTTTAATACAAAAGGTATACAAAAATTTTGACAAAGTTTCCTCTGTAATATCAACATTTTCCTCTTATCCACAAGTAGAAAACAACACTCAACCACAATATAAAATCCTTTTTATAGAAAAGAAAATACCTCATATCCCCAACAACTCCAAACCTCATTAACCAAGAAAATACTCCTTTAAATTACAACCCAAATATAATTTGAAAGAATAAATCAATGGATGAATAAGTAAATAAATGAATGAATACAAGAATAAAGATTTCTCTATGAAACCTACATGCAAAGACCTCCACGCACCATCTGACTACTCATCACCTAAAATGCAAAATGAGAGGAAGGGGTAAGCTACGAAGCTCAGTAAGTAAATTCTTATGCATAAATGTATATGACATGCGTTATTTGCTATGAATTCCAAAATTTGTTTTTGTCTAAGTTCTCTAAAGTTTTCCATTTCTAACGTGAGCTCACTTRGTGTATCACCTAACCATTAAACTCTGTAGTGGGCCATTATTCTTTGGAACCAGATAAATCCTATCGGTAGAACCGTCGTGTGGTTAAAAGTTCATTAACATTTCATTTTACTTTAACCTCATCAGATGTGCATTCTACTTTCATTTCCATCCTACAAAGAGGGTTAGGTCGGGTACACCGRTTCCCCACACCCTATTTCCCACCCAGACCTTTCATGGTTTATGTAACACTCCCATATTAGAAACCATTCTAACCCGGGATGGTTACCAACTTTACTCACTCTTATATTGGAAAAATTGAGGAAAACAAAAATTTTAATATTTTAATATAAAAGATTTATAAAAATTTTGGCATAGTTTCCTTGTAATATCAACATTTACTCCCTGTACGAAATTCAGAGAATCAACACTCAACCACAACCAAAACCCATCTTATAGAAATAAAATACCTCAAATCCCCAACAACTCTAAACCTCATCAAAATAAAAAATACTCATTTAAATTACAACCCAAAGACAATTTGAAGGAATAATCAATGGATGATTAAGCAAATATATGAATGACTACATAAATAAAGACTTCCCTATGAAATGACTCTTATTATTCCACAAGCATTTATTTCAAAATAAGACACTCGAGTTTATAAAACCTATCCACATGCGACCTCCACGCACCATCTGACTACTTATCATCTGAAATGCAAAATGAGGGGAAGGGATAAGTTACAAATCTCAGTAAGTAAATTCCTATGCATGAATTCATATGACATGCGTTATTTGTTATGAATTCCAAGATTTGTTTTCATCTAAGTTCTCTAAAGTTTTACATTGCTAACGTGAGCTCACTTGGTGTATCGCCTAGCCATTAAGCTCTGCAGTGGACCATTATTCTTTGGAACTAGATAAAGCTACCAGTAGAACCGCTACATGGTTAACAATTCATTAATTTTTTCCTTTTACTTTCACCTTATCAGAGGTACATTTTACTTTCATTTTCGCCCTACAAATAGGGTTAGGTCAGGTGCGCTGGTCCTCTGCGCCCCATTTCCCACTCATATCTTTCATGGATTAGGCTTACATCCCTTTTTGTAACACCCCCGAATTAGAAACTGTTCTAACCTGGAAATGTTATCAACTTTACTTACTCTTATAAGAGAAAAAAACTGGGGAAAAGAAAATTTTTAACAATTTAATACAAAAAGGTTCATAAAAATTTCAGCGTAGTTCCTCTGTAATGTCAACATTTACCCCCTATATGCAATCAGAAAATTCCACAAATATTTCCAATACTCATATATAATAACTTCAAAAACGCAACAAACACTCAATATTGAAATAACTTCCATCCCAAAAATCATTTACCAACTAAATGCTTATGTATTTAAAATTCAGTGGAAACCTTGAAAGGATTAATGAAAGAATGAATAGATAGATGAAATAGCAAACAAATACATAAAAGTTACTAATACAACTATTTCCCTTATTCAACAAAAATTTACTCAAAACAAACTCTTGGGCATCCAAGCCTGCACGCAAGCGACCTCCACGCACCATCTAGCTACTCATCACCTTAAACRCAAAATGAGGGAAATGAAATGAGCTATAAAGCTCAATAAGCAAATCCCATACATGAATGCATGTTAATGCACCATATGCCATGAATTTCAAAATTCCACTTCCTCAATTAAACTTCCCAAACATTTTCCCTTCATCAAAACTTTCCCAAAACCTTTCATTTCAAATCATGAGCTCACTTGGTGTATCGCCTAACCATTAAGCTGTGTAGTGAGCAATTTTTATATGGAACCTGGTCACTTTCTACTGGTAGAACCGCATACTTAATCTTTTCATGAACATTACCTCATAAGAGGTGAATAACACATGGAATCCTACCCTATAAGAGGCTTGGTCGGGTGTGTCGGCCACCCACGCTCTATTTCCCACTCACATTTTTCATGGTCTAAGCTTACACCCCTTTCCAAATCATTAAACGTTTTGGAAAATCATTTACTCATAAAAGTCCCATTTCTTTTTCCAAGCTTCATTTCTTAAAACCTTTAGCTTCTGAAATGCACAATTATGACTCATGCCAGGAAATGATGTAATACATCGTAAACTACATGCTTATGATATAGAACACATAAATCTAAACTTATAATACCCAACATGTTCCAAGTATAAAGTTCACATACTTGACATAAGCCATAAACATATAACATAAAACAATCAAATTATAATCACGAAACATATGAAATGCATTTAATGAGAATGGGAGGGATTTACTTACATGAAGTCCTTAACGTTAGAATTCTACTTTAAATGCAGAGCGAAGTTCCTTGGCTACCCACAATGTCAATGTGCCAAATGCCCTAGTTTAATTACAAAGAGAATATTCATAACGGACCTTCTAAATATTTCTTACTATAATCTAATAACTCAGCCTTGGATACACATAACAAAGGCCTTAGCTAGAATGAACATGTAAATTCGATATGCAAAATCCTAAATGCCAAATTCTCCTATTAGAGTTTAACATAATAAGGTTTTACCGAGTTCGATAGTTCACTCTTTCAGTTCATAACAGCTTAAGTTACCTAACGGGTCTTAACTAAGAATTTCACATTTCTTATCCATGTCCTCCTTTACTTTTTAATTGGCTTTATTGAATTCAATAAAGGTTCAATTGCTCCGAGATTAGGTCTAGTCTCATAAATTACTTCCCATGTGTTCTTGTTTTACTGGTAAACAACTTATCATAGTACCAACAATACAATACTATGTTAAACCAGTAATTAACATGTGTTACATTACACATTTTGCGTTTACAAAATTGTCGATCTAAATCTTCCTAAGGACCACTACTAATCTCACACAAGAACAATATCAAACTCAACAAAAAACCACACAAAACCTACACAATCTGATTATGCCAAACAAAATCGAGGCTTCACCTTAAATCAGTGTCAACAGAAACACGCACTGGCGAACAGCCCCGGTTGGTCATCGACGGCGAGCTCCGGTAATCTGTTTTGGTCAGCACGGATAGCAAACTTTAGCCACTCGTGCGCATGTGGCTGAAAGAGCGACGACGAACCTCTCTGATCAGGTGCGATCCAATCGGCGTCGAGATCTAGTCACGGCTGAGAGCCCTGGCAACTGGTGAGCCAATTGGATCCGTGCTGCCAACAGCGATGTTCTCGAGCACCGGCGCAAGCAAGAGATTTCCAGTGAACYTATACGAACTCGAATCTAGGTAGAAGCGTGAATGATCAGTGACTGTGCATGCAAATCTTGGCCGAGCATTGAGCAAACACCTCAACTAATAGCCTCTCGACAGCATAACTAAGGAGCTCTAATCGGGCAGGGGCAAGACCAGCAGGCTCCAGATCTAGGCGAGACTGGTAGTGTGGGCTGTTGACGACAAGCAAGCGAGCCGGAGAAACTTGTCATGAAGATCCAGTGCTAAGAAGAAATGGACGATGGCTGTGAACTAGGCGGGCAAATCTGGGAACCTGCGACTCTAGTCGCAGTAGAGCAGCCGATGGACCGATCTATGTTTGCTGCAGAGCAGTCCGGCAAAAGGGCAAACCAGCAATGTCGAATGGGCACTGGTGCGGTGACGGCAGGACTTGGCTCAGCTTCCGCAGCAGGRGGAAAGGAAGAGCAGTGAGTGTAGGGGTAAGGAGGTGGCAGAAGTTGAGGGATTTCTGAAGATGGAGGGAAAAGAAATTAGGTTTAGGTTCTGAAAACCCAATCCTTTTTTTTTTTAATTGTGCCCTAAACAATTCTCCTTCGRGCCTCCTTATCCCATAACTATCCAAGCCCAATAAATTAAAGTCAAGGGCTTTCTTTTGGGCCAAAATTAGACATTAAATTAGCTTTAGGTTCCAAAAGAAATAAATGGGCTCTAACGAGTCGAGCCTAATTTAATTAGCACGGTAAATTCCATGTTTAGATTAACATACTCTTATGTGAATGCACAAATAAACAATAACAACAGAGGTAACTTATTAAATTCTAATTGGGACATACATTTTATGATCATATGAAATTCGTGAAAGCAAAATAACATCCTGGATATTACACTTTTTCATTTCCTAACTTTCAAAATTCATTACCACTTACAATTTCCATTTCCAGACCTTACCCTTTAACTTCCCTTATCATAACCATGAACATGAAAACTTCCCCAAGGAAATAAATCATGATAATGAAATGAACAATAAACAATGTTCTAACGTGGAACTGATAGCATTCTCACAAATTTACTTCAACAAAATCACATAGTAAACGTACTAGAACAATTAGCATATATTACATTGCATTCGAAATAGAAGTCCATATGAAAAGAATAGAGTTTACTTACCTGAAGTCCTTAACGTTAGAGTTCTACTTTAAATGTAAAGCGAAGTCCTTTGGCTGCCCACAATGTCAATGTGCTAGAAAATATCCTAACTATTATTACAAAAGAAATTTCATTTAACATGACTGTTCAACTTCAAAACATTACATTTATCATACGAACGTCACTCACCCATATTAACTATACCTAATTTCCAAATCGAAAGCAATAACATTCCCAAGGGTATGAATTATTCATGCTTTCTACTCTCCCTAAAAATGGCAAATGGTAACACAAAACACAATATATTTCTAAGTCAAAACATATTCCTCAACTAATTACATTCCACTTTAAATCTTGTAAACATTTAATTTATGTTTCCCACAACCACCAATACCGAACATAATTACATAAGTCATTTAATTAATGAAATCGAATAAACAATGGTTTAACCTTTAAAATTGACAAATCCTGGACACCTGGGCTCTTGGTTGCCTGGCACCAGATGAGTTTGGACAATTTCTGCTCCTGGCCGGGTGTGATTGTAATACCCGAGATTTAGTTTATCTTTTTCTTTTCAAACTTTATATATATATATACAATTTATGTTCTAATCCACTAATTAGATTGTATTCATGATTGTTAGTAAATTGATTAATTTATGGCGAAAGGACTTGGAGGCCGTAACATTCGATGTGCCAATTAGAAATAAATAATTATTTCCTTGATTTATTATTTGTTATGCTTTAATGYGTGAGTATGTTTATTTAAAGGTGAAATTTTATCACTTTACTTTAATTAGAAGTCTTAGTTAATTAATTTAGACTTGACCCCTTAGAGCCCGTTCTCTTCTTATACAAATCTAAAATCGGATTTGSAGGTCGATTTTGGGCCAAAAAAACTAATGGATTTTAATTTAGTTGGGCTTGGTTAAGTAATAAAAATGGCCCACGAACAAAAGGGTTAAATTAGTTTTTGAAATATATATATACATTTACGACCTGAAGAAGATACTGTTCATCTTCTTCCTTAAACATAAAACCTACCACCGCCGCCTCTTCCCTCTGCCCTTACCAATGTCGGCCTCCCCACTCTCTCTCTCTCTGCGCTCTTCTCTACTAGTGCCGAACACCACACCATCTCTTTCGTTCTCATCACTAGACCAGGCGACCAGGAGACCAGGCATCTAGATGCCGAGCGATTAGGCACCCAGAYGCCCAACAACTCGGTGTCTGGCGACCAGGCAAACAGGCACCGTGAGCGACTAGGGTTGTTGCGTGCACGCTGCCTGAGCGCACCCCTCGAGGCGTAGCGCCACTTTCGCGACACTTAGAGTTTGTCGATTTAAAGGTGAAAATATTACTATTCGATATTGGAAATTTATGACTTATGTAATTATGTCCTAAAGTGAAATTGTGGGAGAACATGGATTAGGTTTAATACCAGATCTAAGGAGTTTAATTTGTACATTTAAGAATATGATGATTTGGTGACGTGGGAATTAAGTATGAATTAAAAATTGGCAAAAGACGTTCATGGAATAAGCATTAAATATTTAAGCTTGGACAATCATATTAAATAGACTTTTTTTTGTAATCACAATAACGTCATTTTCGAGCACATTGACGTTGAAAACGGTCGAGGGACTCCGCTTTGCAATTTAAACAAGAATTTTAAAGTAAAGGACTCCATGTAAGTAAATTTTCACATTCTCATTAACGTATATGTGTTGTTGTTATAATTAAATTGCTCTTAGATGAATTGAAGGCATATTGAATTTGAGTTCTATGTAAGTAAATTCTGACACTCTCATTAACATATATGTGTTGTTGTTATAATTAAATTGCTCTTCGGTGAATTGAAWATGTATTGAATATGAGTTCTAGGTAAGTAAATTYTCACATTCTCGTTAACGTATATGTGTTGTTGTTATAATTAAATTGCTCTTAGATAAATTGAATATGTATTCAATTTGAGTTCTATGTAAGTAAATTTCGATGTTCTCATTTAGTTATGATGCAAGTATGTTGTTGTCATGATTAAATCTCTATGTGAATTGAATGTGAATTGATAATTGCTTTCATGTGTTAACACCATGGTGATGACTGTCCCTCTCTATT